>ML807740.1:112441-128422 GCA_009831015.1 Picea engelmannii | reverse complement strand
GTTTTCTTTCACTGATATAAACCTTACCATTGGTGACATGGGTCTTATTGTTTCTTTTGTTCTTATGTCCCTATGCTCACTAAATTAGTTGTTATTTTAATTCTTAGTTTAATTCTTAGTTGTTCTTTTATATTTCTTTCTCTAACCCTTTTCCTTACAGTTGTCCTACTTAGCAAACCCAACTAAGCTTGCAAGCACCTCCATTTTGCTCATCTAGGTGGAAAAAGAGGCGCAACAGCAGCCAAATCCAAAGATCCGTCGACAAGAAATAGTTTTCAAGTTCTAGCCCAACAAATGCTTGAAGAGGATCACAATGAAGAAGACCTCTAGCCATCCCCCAAAAAGCAGCAGCAAGAACCCATGCACAACCAGGAAATTAGTCCCACCCTAGATCCCTCACTCATCTAGATCATTCCCCTACCTAATTTGTCTTCAATTCCACCCATAGACAACCTGATCTGCTCCACCAGTCAGAACTTGGATACGTTAATGGATGAATATATGGGAGATCTAGATATGGGCGAGTTATATCTCCTAGGACTAGAAGATGCATGCAAAAAACACACCTTCCACACAATCACTCCAAAGCAAATCCACCTCCTTAAATAAGTCCTCCACAAATCCAAACTGCATGGAAGGATGGGGATAAAAAACAACCCACCCACCGATCTGAAAAAAGTAGTCAAAGATATCAAGAAGCGTGGGCACAAGACAGAACTTCAACGCATTGCCTCCTTGGGTTCCAGGTTAGTAGAGTCAGGGAAATACTCCCAAATAACTAAATTATTTTCCTCCAACACTCAATGTTCCCAATGAAAGTCGTCTCTTGGAATGTTATGGGCATAAACAATGGTCTCGAAAAACACAGAATGTTCTAAAGAAAAATCCACCACGAAAACCCCACTATCCTCATGATTCATGAAACAAAAAGCACTAGCGAAACTCTCCAGACACTGCTAGCTCGTCTCTGGAAAAATATCAAATCCATTGCAGTGGATGTGGCCAGAGCATTAGGCATACTTGCAATCACTCGGGATCCTTCATCTATCACTCTTAATGACTTCACCACCACCAGAATCTCCATCTCAACTTCCTACCACCTCATTCACACGGACATGCATGGCTTCATCACCACCATATATAGACCTCAATATATCGATCAAAAAAACAATCTCCTCAATTTTTTGGACTAGTACAAGCAAGAACAACTTAGATAGACTTGGACTCTTGGTGGCAACTTCAACCTCATCACCAATCTATGGGGAAAAAAAACCGCACTCTCATGTAGGAGGACAACAACTTTAAAAACTTCATTAAGAATAATGAACTGGTTGATCTAGATACCACCAATGGAATCTACACCTGGAACAACCGACGTGAAGGCAAATCCCATATTGCCTCACGTCTTGACATATTCCTAGTCTTTGAAGACATTACAACAATTGGGGATGATATTTCCTCCTCCATCCTCCCCTCCGCAGGCTCCAACCATTGACCCATCTTCCTTCACTAGCACAAAAAAGACAAGGATCGCTACCACCCCTTCAGATTTAAGAAATTTTGGTTATCTAGCCCTGACTTCAAACCCATGATCCAACAATGGTGGTCGACTACCCACCCCCTGGTCACACCAAAATGTACAGGTTTCAGCAAAAACAAAAAGGGCTAAAGCAACATCTAAAGGAGTGGAATAAAACAACCTTTGGGAACATCTTCTTAGCCAAAACCACTATGGAAAAGTACATGGCTCGACTACTCTCGCACACAAAGAAACAAAGCTTCAGTCCCAAACTGATGAAAGATGCAAGCAAGAGGAAATCCTATGGAAACAAAAATCCAAAATCTCCTGGCTAAAAGAGGGCGAACGCAATACCTCTTTCTTTCATAGATCTACCATCCAGCACAAAATGCACAACATAATCTCTAGACTTAGAATGAAATATGACACCAGACTTTAAAACCATAAGGACATTGAGACAGATTTGGTCTCCTACTACGCTGATCTTCTCATGGAGGAGAAAGGCAGCCTAATATTGAACACGGTCTTAAAGACCATACTAGCATTGCCTTAACCTTATTAAATACTATCCTAGAAATTGTTAGTACCCGGATTGAGCTTGAACACTCTTGGGAAGTAGTTGAACAAGATATAAGTATCCATGAGCACTGGGAAGCCAGGTAAAAGCAACCTAGAAACAAGCAATAACCTCCCTTCCTCTAAATCTTTGGTCTTCTTTTTCAAGTCCTCAAATCCTCGCGTTTCTAGAAGAAGAAGATGATTTCCCCCTAAAGCTACTCCTATACGCAAAATCTTGTACTCACCTATAGGCAAAATTCAAATGTTTTCTTATAGGTTAGAGTTTGCTTGCACAAACAATGTCACTGAGTTTGAAGCCTTACTATTAGGCATCGAAAATGATTATAACCTCGGTTGCAGCCACCTTACAGTCTTTGGTGATTCTGAACTTGTTCTGAACCTTGTGCATAAATCTATTCTCCTAGCAATAAGTTGATGAAACGTTATACCTAAGATGTTTGGATGCTTATCTCGAACCTGTTATCATTTAACATCACTCATGTTAAGAGAGAACTTAATTCAATGGCTAGCAGGTTAGCTATATTTGCGGCATTTCCTACTCGACAACTTCTACCTCAAAGGCATGATTGTACTTTTCAATCTTTATATCGTCCTCACATTCCTGATAATGTAGAATCATGGCAGGTTTTCCCTAATGATGAAGGCATATGTGATTTCATACAAAATAAACCATTTAATCCCAAGGAAATCATATTTATGGAAGACAACAAATTTCCAAAAGGCTTGACTCCTCTCGAGAGTTCATTTTCATCGAGTGATGTAGGCAACATAGAGATGCAAAAGGAAGAGGAGTCGAAAAGGAAAGTGTGTCATAACATTTCCTTGAACCTTGGGACATCTGAATCACCAAATATGGTTAAATTAGGTGCCCAATGTTCCGATGAAGAAATGGCAAATTCACAGAACTACTATGTGAATTTCAAGATGTTTTTGCATGGTCATATGAGGATATTTGTGTTTTTTATCCTACTCTCATACAACATGTCATTCCTATCAAGGAAGGCATAAAACAAGTTAGGAAAAAACAAAGACCCATTAACCATGGGCTTGAAGCTACTATTAGAAAGGAGTTGGAAAAACTTTTGAAAGCTGGTATAATCTTTCCAGTTAAGTATTCTGAGTGGGTTTCAAATTTGGTTCCCATTAGGAAAACAACTGGTCAGAGTCAATTGTGCGTCGATTTTCACGCATTAAATAGAGCAAGCGTAAAAGATCATTTTCTTCTCCTTAATATGGAAATGATTTTGCAACAGGTCACAGGGTCACAAATGATGTCCTTACTTGATGGTTTCTCTAGATATAATCAAATCAAGGTAAAAAGGACTGATAGATACAAAACCACCTTTACTACACATTAGGGAACATTTGCTTATGAACGCATGCCTTTTGGCTTGTCTAATGCAAGTGCCACTTTCCAAAGACCTATGCAAATAGATTTTGACTATCTGATCGGTAAAATTATCCAAGTATATCTTGATGATTTGACTGTCTATTCAAGGAATCGATTAGATCATTTTGGTCATCTTAGAAAAGTTCTTATGCGATGCAGAAAATTCGGCATTTTTCAAAATCCTTCTAAATCTATTTTTGTCGTCACCAAGGGAAAGATCCTTGGACATATCATTTCTGATTCAGGAATAAGCATAGATCTTGAAAGGATTGTTGCTATTCTGAACCTTCCTGCCCCCACTTCCAAAAAGCAGGTTCAAGCCTTTATGGGCATTATCAACTTTGTCTGCATGTTTGTTCCTAATTTTGCTTTAATGGTTGAATCAATCCATAATCTTCTAAAGCAAGTTCGCTCCTTTTCTTGGACAGATGATGTCAAAAATACTTTAGTAAGGATTAAGAAGGCAATCAGTTCTACACCAGTTTTGGTGAAACCAGACTTTGAGAAAGAGTTTATCATATACACTAATGCTACTGAGGAAGTCGTTTCTGCTATTCTCTTACAATGTGATGACCAGAATAATGAAAATATCTATCTTACATGAGACAAAGTCTATCTGATGATGAATTCAAGTACTCTTATATTGAGAAACATGTTTTTGCTCTTGTTAAAGTTGTAGAGAAATTTTGCCACTTTATTCTAGGCAAACATACGCAGGAAAAGTCCCTTTGCCTACTGTCAAGTTTATGCTTTCACAAACTTATCTATCAAGGAATCTTGCACATTGGCTTGCCAAGATTCAGGAGCATGGTCTAACCATCATGACTTTGAAAACAATTAAGGGATGATACTTAGCCCTTCACTTAGCTCAACATGCTGAAGCAAGTGAAGAAATTGATGATAAGGATAATCCTCTTTCAACACTGTTTTATATTGAGAATCAAACCCTTTCTATTGTTGAACATCCCTAGTATAAAAATCTGGTGTATTACTTGCAATATCATAAATGCCCAGATGACTTAGATCCTCATCATAGGAGAAGACTCTATCTTGAATCTTCCAGGTATATTATTTTAGGAGACCTTTTGTTCAGAAGGTCTGCTTATGGTATATTACTTCGATGTGTGAATCATGAGGAAGCACATAAATTGTTACATGAAACTCGTGGATCTTCAGATTCTGTCATTCACGTTCATGGCCACTTTTCTGCAAAGATAACTGCTTTTAAAATCATAAGAAACAATTACTATTGGCCTTCAATTTTTTGAGATTCTTATAAATTCGCAAGATCTTGTGACAAGTGCCAAAAGTTAGTTGGGAAATAACATCCTTTTGCTATGCCTTTGCAACCTGTTCTCCTAGATTTTCCTTTTTCTAAATGGGGCCTAGACTTTATTGGTCCTATTGATCCTCCGTCTTCTGCAGGGCATATTTTTATTTTGATAGCCACCGATTATTTCACTAAGTGGAATGAAGTTGTCCCTCTTAGACACACAGGATGAACAAGTAATCTCTTTCCTAAAAACTAATATCTTCTCCAGATTTGGCATTCCTTTAGAAATTATTACAGACAATGGTCCCGCTTTCATTTCCGCATAATTGACTCAATTTATAGTCAAGTTGCGATTCAAACATTTCACTTCATCAGCTTATTACCCCCAAGGAAATTGGAAAATCGAGTCTACTAACAAAAATCTGGTTAGGATCATAAAGAGTCTCATTGAAGATAAGCCTCGTCAATGGCACACCCTCCTCACTTATGCCCTTTGGGAAGATCGCACTACCACCAAGGTAAGCAGAGGTTGCACCCCCTTTCAACTTGTTTATGGTCGCACCCCCTTTCAACTTGTTTATGGTCCAGAAGCCATTCTGCCTACTAAGTTGGAAATTTATTCTCTACGGCTGATGCTACAGATTGAAGAATTAAATTCGTCTGATATCCCTCAAAGGATAAATGCGCTATTAGCCTTAGAAGAACAAAGAATGTTTGCCTTGGAAAACATAAAGAGAAGACAACAAACTGTAAATAAGTATTTTAATAAATGTGCAAAATATGTCAAATTCAAGTTCAATGAGAAAGTCTTACTTTGTGCCTCAGCCCATGCTGACAGAGGAAGACATCCGAAGTTTCAGAAATTATGGCTAGATCCTTTCAAAATCCTTTTTATCCTGAGTGCAACCTCTTACCTTTTAAAGGATTTGGAAGAGCGATTGTTTTCTTATAGTACGAAGGGTTCCCACTTGAAACATTATATGGAACCAACTTGATTGATAAATGCCATGTGGAAATCACTGTTGTATATAGCTTTATGTTTCATTGTTTTATTTTTCTTTGCTAAATTGACTTTTCAATTTATGTTGTTTCATTTTCTGCTATTACGTTTTATATTTATCAGAAATAAAGTTTGGATCGGTTTTTCCACAACAATGCCATTCTGTAAGTATTGTTGATCAATAACAATAAGGTTTACACAGCTGCCACGATGTCCTCCTTTTAGACATCGTTGAGAATGCATTTTGCTTGCAGTACTGTTGTTAGATAGATGATCTAGTCTTCTTCCCTATTTTTTGCTATCCCTTTCTTCCCTCCATCTTGAGATTCAAAAGAGAATATCAGAAAATTTCTCCTTAACACGAAGAAACACTTTTATTGTGACTGATGGATTGTTATGCATGCAGGACCAAACCCCCTAATATGTACCACTTTTCGTGAGTTATTCCCAAAATCTCGTCTCATTATTTCCCTTAAACCATCTTTTTCCCCCTGTTGCATAATCATTATGGTCAATAATTCTTTGATCTATGTTCACCGATCTGCAAAACCGAATATTCTGAGTTCTTAATCTATTGGAAATAGATTTCCTTGTGGAGTCCCCAGTTTGTTGACGCCCAAAAGTGCAACATAGGATACCTGCTTGCAAATGGTTGCAATGCCTTATTATTTAACTATATTTAATAATATACTAATAGGTGGGACCCCTTGTGTAACTTGTGTGGCTATGATAAAGAGACGACACTTATGCTATATGTGCTTATGAGTTGGCTGAGATACGAGCTCTACAATTTATTTGCTTTTAAAGTCGTTGTCGAAATAATTGATCAAATGATGTTATGGGCGATATGATTAGAAAGGGAATGATGTTGTCTTTATATATCTCTCACAATTATTATTATGTTGCATTTAGTTTGATGAGGGACCTAAACTCCATGTTCAAGTTACATGTGTGATATGTTGATTCCATGCTACAAGGATTGCGCACATTTGTTAAGAGTTGGAAGTAAGGTTGAAACATGGTATCCCTAGAAAATTCCCGATATATGTCACATTGGAGTCTTAAATGAAAGTTGGTGCATTTGTTAAAGTTTAAGGCTTGGGATATGGTGGTGTATCAAGCTTGCATTAAATTGATTTTGGAATTAGTGGGTTGATGTGTTGTATGGTAGCTTGCTTGTACTGGCTATGGATGAATGTGTAAGTGTAGATACGATGTGCAGTAAATGCATGTCGCTCTAACCCTCCTCGAGCCCACCACAATAGCCATTTTTTATTTGCTCTTTTTGGTTGTTGCTGCTCCACTTTGTTCAGTCGTGGAAGAGGTTTACATGCTTGGTTGTTTCTCCTTAGCATTTTTTACACATGTACGGGTTTCTTGCTGCTCCATCCATGAATATTTCGCGTTGCTCTTTAATTAAGTCAATAGTTGGCTCTTGAATTTTCTCGTTGTCTGTGCTTTTCCAGAGTTATGATATATGGAAATTTTGATTGTGTATGGATTGCATGGTCAAGTGTTGGTCTCTATGGCATTGTATTTGAACCAAGCGCAATGAAAAGTTGTGTGGATTTCTCTTACTGTATATGGTATTCATGCTTTACTTGTGGGAAAGAATATAGTTGGGGAAACTCTTGGGCCTGCCTTGGCTTTGGTTTCTTGTTTTGGGTTCCTTCCCTAAGCCTATCACTGCTCCTTACCTGTGGGTTATATAGACACTATGTTTGTCATTTAAGTGGTTAGTTTTTGTGCCCATTGTGCCCACGTCCTTGTAACAGCTCTGTGAATATAAATGTGAAGTTTTGTAGAAGTATTAAGCTTCTCGTGCTCTTTTTGGCTAAACCCTCAATTTGGCCAGCTCGTACCCCTCACAACATTACTCTTCATTGTTGTGTATTGAACCCTACGTATTGGAAATTATTGTGGAGGTGGCCAACCCAGAATTTAATAAAGACATTGTTCATGCTCATTTTTGGTCCTGGGTTTAGTTGATTATTTGTTGTGCAAAGATGGAAAGAATGTTAAGCCCACCCATTTGTCTGGTAATGTAGTCTATCCTATATAAATATTGGGGTGATGACAGCATTGCAAAATCATTGTTTAAGGGATACGACCTATTGTGTGTTCGATTTTGTCTGAAAGGGATTTTAGAAGCGTTGTTATTTGAAGTTTAAATTTTGAATTATGTTATACACAGGGATCCTTTTTGGGGCCACTTCATGGAACCCTCTGGCGATTTGAAATGTACTGGTGATTATATCGTGGACCACAGTCTGTCCATTCCTCGACTGTTGGTTGTGGTTATTGTGACTATTATGGTGTAGTGTCTCCTCGACTATGTTGTGTGCAAGATGTGTTATTATTGTTGAATATTTATTGGGAAATAAATTATGAAGTGATTACTGTGAAATGCAAGAGAGCAGCCTTGAAGTCAAAACCCAGTTCTCGATTTTTGGAAACAAAGTGTTGAATTTCAATTTTGAAACAGTAAGGGGTTTTGAATTTTAATTGACGTTGAAGATGGCATTGTTTGATATATTAGAATAGTATCCATGGGAGTTATTTCCATTATACCATTTTACGCAAAATACACTCCCCTGATTATCCCAATTACACGTTTTCACTCCATGTTCTGTTGTTACTCATTTTTAAGGAAAAGACTGTGTGGAAATACAAGAAATGATGTGGAAGTTAATTGATGATTGGTATTATGGGAGATGGTTGTATACACAGTTTGATTATTTTGTTGATTTCTTGGACAATACTCATAAATCTTTCCCCCTCCATGATATCACTTTACGCTAAATACAAGCCCTCCATACTCCCATAGACCCTATCAATTTCCTGTTCGTATGGCAATTAATAAATGGCATTTTTATGGATGGATTGCATGCCTCATGTAGTAAATAAGAGAGCCGACTCTTGATTTATTTAAGTAGAGTTTCATGTATGGGTTATTAAGAACTTTTCGTGGTTTTTTCAGTAGGGGCAGTAATGGCCAAAAGAATAGAGGTAGAGGTAACTGGTAGCGAGGCTATAGAAGGCCTCGGTTTTCTATTCACTTCGATTTTGATCCACAAGAGTTAAACCAGTTGTTTCAAGTTGGGTTTTTCAATTTAGTTGGCCATGGTATATTACATTCTTGACCTAACAAACCCCCATTTCAACCTCCTCAGAATTTTCCCAGCATTCATTTTCCTCCACATGTGTCAATGCAGCTCAAAGTCTCCGCTAATGACAGTTTTGAATTGATGTTGAAGATGACATTGTTTGATATATTAGAATAGTATCCATGGGATTCCTTTCCATTATACCATTTTTCGCAAAATATACTCCCCTCATTATCCCAATTACACTTTTTCAGTCCATGTTCTATTGTTACTCATTTTTAAGGAAAAGTCTATGTGGAAATACAACAAATGATGTGGAAGTTAATTGAAGATGGGTATTCTGGGAGATGGTTGTATACACAGTTTGATTGTTTTGTTGATTGCTTGGAAAGTAATCGTAAATCTTTCCCCCTCCATGATATCACTTTACGCTAAATACAAGCCCTCCATACTCCCAATGACCTTATCAATTCCCTGTTTGTATGGCAATTAATAAATGGCATTTTTATGGATGGATTGCATGTGTCATGTAGTAAATAATAGACCCAACTCTTTATTTATTTAAGTGGAGTTTCACGTATGTGTTATTAAGAAATTTTCATGCTTTTCTTAGCAAGGGAAATAATGGCTGAAAGAACAGAGGCAGAGTTAACTAGCAACGAGGCTATAGAAGGCCTTGGTTTTCTATTCACTTTGATGTTGATCCACAAGAGTTAAACCAATTGTTTCAAGTTGGGTTTTTCAAAATGGTTGGCCATGGTATATTGCATCCCCATCCTGACAGACCCCCATTTCAACCTCCTTGGAATTTTCACGTCATTCATGTTCCTCAACATGTGTCAATGCAACATGAATTCCCCGCTAATGACGGTTGGCAATAAATTTTCCACCAGCCTGTCTCTCACCAACGTGGTTGGCCAACTGTGTCATTGCCTTTACCACCACTAGTCAATCCCAATGCTCAGATTTCTCATGTTGCTTCGTCGGTACAGTCCTCGCACGCCAACAAAATATTAAAAACTGATATCCCACAATCTCTATAATACAAAGGAAAACCAACGACTTCCCTCTCCATTCCATCCATAGAGTCTTGTAAATCTGTGTCTTCACGTCTCCACTTAAAAGATGATTGCTCCCATGTGATCAGTGAAATACAGCCCCAAGGGTCTAATCAACCAAGGGATACCTCAGAAAAGTCAAGAGGAGACAACATTGATAAGAGGAAATATGCCTCACACAACAACAAATATGGATTTTAAATGTTTTATTTTTATATTCAGTGATGAAGATAGTATTTAATGATTTTCAACATATTTTGGACAACAAGCTTTATTTTGGATATTTTTGTGGATAAGATAGATATATTATTTTGGGATATGGCCTTAAATTTTGTTGATATTTAAATATTCGATTTAAATGATATCCATGGGAACTACAAGGGTGTTATATGATCCAAATGATAAATTTTGTATTTTATATTTGATGATTGGAAAAGAGAATGATAGGAGTCACAAGGGGTCCCGCCTATTTAGTAATTATTAATTAGACCCTTATTTATATCTTATTATTGATTATTTCTCCCTGAACTAATTAGTTAAGTTAATTTTACTCAACCAAAGGAAGTAGTTGAACTACCTCAACTTATTGAGAAAGAATAAAGGTTTAATGAATGAAAGAGATAAGGGGAGAATAGAAGGAGAACTACAAGACTAAGGTTTGCTCCCTAGTGAGATAGCTTCAGTTTTCATTCATTTCTGAGTTTACTTGAAAGCCTAATTGTTACCCATGATTTTGGTCATCATGATGATGTATTGATGATGGTGTACTTAGGCTCTTCATAAGAACTTTCTCCTGAGAAAAGTTACTTTCTTCTCTTTCCAGAAATCTCATTTTTGAAGAAGGTTCGCAGGCTGCTAGTATATTTGCCTGCGAGAATGCCTGATTCTCGCAGGCTGCCTTAAGCCAGGGTGCGAACTTCTCGCACTGTGTTGAACTGCTAGGGTGCGAACTCTTCCTAAAGCAAGGAAAAAGATGGATTCTCG
Organism: Picea engelmannii; assembly: GCA_009831015.1. NCBI lineage: Eukaryota > Viridiplantae > Streptophyta > Pinopsida > Pinales > Pinaceae > Picea > Picea engelmannii. The sequence continues at coordinate 117,512 of ML807740.1, read as the reverse complement.
AAGCTTCTAGAAGGGAATCTTCTAGAAGGATGGGTTGACATTCGAATGGTTATCCTAGTACTGGATTCCCTGATATTTTGGGATCATTCTTATCCAAGTAACTATTTCATTCTCTCCTATATATTGAGTGAATTCTCATGGAAAAGGTTAAGCAAGATTCATTGGAGAATTGGTGAAAGAATTGTGTGAAGGACTGAAGCTACAACAGCTTGGAAACTCCAGCAAGTTTATCTAAAGGGGTTGATCTTCTTCATGCAAGTGAGCAAGTGTGTGTGTCGGAGCCAAGGGCCATCGAAAGGAAGTTTGCGACATCAAGGCTCAGGTTGTAATCTTTACTTTCCATTAATATGATACAGTAGCATGTCCCTTTCCCATAAAGCTANTTCCACTTTATTGTATAATTCCTTGATCATATACATAGATTGACTGTTGAATAGATTGTGCTTTCTTCACTTTGGTTGGTTTGTGTTGTCTTGGTCTTGGCTGCACGAGAGCACTGGAGTGAAGCAGGAGCAACAAAGACCATAGGAAGCGATAATAAGGTATGTTCTTTGTTCTTGCCTCCTATTTAATTCAATGGTTAGAATCTAGGGAAAGAGTCATGTTCTGTCTTACTTTGTTCTAGATTCAGGTGGATCTAGGGAGATCGGTTAGTGTCTGCACCTACGGATTTATCCTATAACACTAATCCTCTTGTTGACACTAGGGTCTTATTGAAGGTAGTTGGCTTCAAAACTGAATCATACCATTCAGTAGCTTGTTTTAAAGGTGTTTGATTTATCTTTGATAGTCTGTGTATTCTTGTTGGTTTATGAATTACTTTTCATGGATGATAAAGGATATCTTGCAGAGTCAAGTGGCAGCATTTTGTGGCAAGTTGATCTGGATCATTAGTTTCAGTTTTATTTGACTGTCAGGGTCTTTTTGTATGGTTCCCATCGGAGACTTCTAAATTTGACTTTGGTCCATACCCTCGCAGGGGTTTGTAAAAGAGGAATACAGTTTTTATATCTTAGAATGAAATAAAATCAGATGATTGTTCTGTCTCATACATGTGTTTCATGACTTGGTTATTCCTTTCGCTTTTGTCTCTATGTTTACTTTATTGTAAAATTTGTATACATTCATGTAGCTTTGTTTAAATTTTATTTTTAAATTGCAACATATACATACCATTAAATTAACCTTGATCCTTTGTAATTAATACTTGTGGATTGAGTGAATGTTTTGAGGCTATAAACCCCGGGTGACATTCCCAACTATCCCTTCTTAGCTAGGCAAGGTCTTAAAATGATTGAGTGAGGTACTCCATACCTTTTCCTCAACATTTATTTGGCGACCATACTGGGGAGATCTTCCATATCTCACTGGTTGATTGTATTCACGATTATCTTTGAATCTTTCTGGTTTTTTTTTTTAATACTATTTGATTGATTTGTCTCACGAAAATACCTTCCACAAGGCACCCTAATATTGAACATGGTCTTAAAGACTAGATTAGCATTGCCTTGACCTTATTCAATACTATCCAAGAAACTGCTAGTACCCGGGCTGAGCTTGAATGCTCTTGGGAAGCAATTGAACAAGATATAAGTATCTGTGAGTGTTGGGAAGCCAGGCAAAGGCAACCTAGAAATCAACAATAACCTCCCTTCCCCTAAGTCTTGGTCTTATTTTTTATGTCCTCAAATCTTTGTGTTTCTAGAAGAAGAAGAGTATTGTCCCTTGAAGCTACTCCTATCATTGAAATAGGAAGGAGGAAAGCCATTTTGTCAACCCAAGAAAACACTCTAAGGAGGACTTTGTCTGATTCTTCCAGTTCACCTTTTTCACCCTTACCCATCACTTTCAAAGTGGCATCTGTGGGTGGTGCTAGTGGTGTTGGAGGTGCTTCATCATCCCAACCTTCAGCCTCATCGATAATTGGTAGTCTACATAGTCATCAAGTTCCTGTCCAATCTATTACCAACCCTGCTAAAGTTATAAAGAAATACAAGCTTTTTCAGTTTGAGGAATATGCTACAACCACCCCGTGGCACATATCTTCTCCCTTGAATCTAGCACCTTCTACTCGTTTGTTACCGAAGTTTAAAGAGCATATTCCTAAGTTCTGAGGGAATAATATTGTTTCAACAAATGAACACCTAGTAGAATTGTCTAATGCTTGTCATAATATCGGGTCTAGCGATAGTGATACATGCATGTGCTTATTTGTCAACTCCCTTGAAGGAAAAGTCACAGCTGATTTTTTTGATCTCCCTCCAAAATTCCTTTCCAGTTGGAAAGAGTTGGTTTATTAGTTTAAGTCCACTTATGGACAATCCAAGAGCCCGACCGAAGAGTTAAGGGAATATAACAACATTTATTACAAAGAACGTGAGACTATTAAGTCCTTTAAACTCTGCTTCACCAAATTGTACAATCAAATCCCTGAACTAATTCGCCCCCAAAACCAAGTCGCTTTCACGCATTACTATAATGTGCTTCCCTCTCCTTATCGTCATAGGCTCGAAGAAAAGGCTATTGACAATCTTAGATCTGCTCTCCACACTTCCCTGGAGTACGAAGAGCAACTTGAAAGAACAAGTCTCCCTAAAGGAGACTTAGTCAAACAAACATATATGTCTACCCTCCTACAACTTGTACAAGATATAAACAATTGGATGCTAGCCTATGAACGAAAGGGGAATGTTCCCTCGCCTACTGATGGGGCATCTTATTCTTTTGCATCACCTTTTAGGAATACAAATGAAAACAGTTTTCAGCCCAAGGCCATTATGTCTCGCAGTTGGTGTAACTTATGCTACGAAAATCATGAAGAAAGTACTTGTGAAGTTAAGAAGAGTGCTAGAGATAAAATCTTTGGCAAGAAGCATGAAACCACTATCGTTGTTCTAGATTGGGCAGAACCGGAAGATGTTATGATCCTAAATACTAGGAACAAATCCTATGTTCCTAAATGGAAATATGATCCTCCTTGTACTTCTTCCACCCCAGCCTCATCTTCACAAGGTACTAATGTACAAACTGTCAAAATTCCCGAAAGTCAAGGAGTTCCTTCCCCTCTTCCCTCTTCCACGTATAACATCCTTAACAAATTGACTAATATCAAGGTCGATGCTACCCTTTTGGACATGGTTGTCGTCTCTGAACAACAAAAGCATCTCAAGAATTTTATGGAAGCAAATGCTTCCACCATAGCCAATCTTTTTGAAGAGGCAAAAGAAGAGGATCCCAATGTAAACAAGATAGGTGTAAGTGTAAATAATTTTAGACACCCTGTAAAAAACCCTCCATTCTACATTTTTTTTAAAATTATGGATAAGATATCCCATTGTTGCCTAATTGATGGCAATTCGGGTCCAAGCGTAATGGCAAAAACCATCATGTAAGAGCTAGGCTTATCATGTACTAATGAAAATTCTAGAAGCATGCTCTCTTATAATAGTTTGCAGCAATCAACTATAGGTGAAATCAAAGACATAACTTTAGTTCTATGTGCACATCCCGAAATAAGGACAACCCTCAACATCCAAGTAATCGACATGCTAATAAGCAACTATTATATTATCTTAGGAAGAGACTGGCAAGCCCTAACAAGTGGATATCTTTCGCTTGATGGAACACACTTATCCGTTCCCCGGAATGGAAAGAATATTATAGTCCTAAGAGAAGGAAGAATCTCACCATACATAGAAAGCATTCCTCAACCAAATGTAAACTATCTTGAGGAAGACTTAGGGGTGTACTCTATCTTTGTTGATGAGGGTGACACTACTCTGAAACAAGTTGATTTGGAAGATGTTATGTGGCACATGCATTTCGATGGATCATGCTCAAATGAAGGTAACGAAGATGGCATTATCTTATACTCACCTATCGCAAAATTCACAATTTTTCTTATAGGTTAGAGTTTGCTTGCATGAACAATGTCACTGAGTTTGAAGCCTTACTGCTAGGCATTGAAAATGCTTATAAGCTCGGTTGCAGCCACCTTACCATCTTTGGTGATTCTGAACTTGTTGTGAACCTTGTGCATAAAATCTATTCTCCTAGCAATAATTTGATGAAACGTTATACCCAAGTTGTTTGGATGCTTATCTCGAAACTGTTATCGTTTAACATCACTCATGTTAAGAGAGAAATTAATTCAATGGCTGACAGGTTAGGTGTATTTGTGGCATCTCCTACTCGACAACTTCTACCTCAAAGGCCTGATTGTACTTTTCAATCTTTATATCGTCCTCATATTCCTGATAATGTAGAATCATGGAAATTTTTCCCTAACGACGACGCATATGTGCTTTCATAGAAAATGAACCATTTAAGCCCAAGGAAATAATATCTATGGAAGACAACAGATTTCCAAAAGGGTTGACTCCTCTCGAGAGTTCATTTTCATCGAGTGATGTAGGAAACAAAGAGATGCAAAAGGAAGAGGAGTCGAAAAGGAAAGTGGTTGATACCATTTCCTTGAACCTTGGGACATCCAAATCACCAAAGATGGTTAAATTAGGTGCCCAATGTTCTGACGAAGAAAAGTCGAAATTAATAGAACTACTACATGAATTTCAAGATGTTTTTGCATGGTCATACGAGGATCTTCGTGGTTTTGATCTTGCTCTCATAGAACATGCCATTCTTATCAAGGAAGGGATAAAACTAGTTAGGCAAAAACAAAGACCCATTAACCCTGCGCTTGAAGCTACTATTAGAAAAGAGTTGGAAAAACGTTTGAAGGCTAGTATAATCTTTCCAATTAAGTATTATGAGTGGGTTTCAAATTTGTTTCATGTTAGGAAAACAACTGGTCAAATTCGATTGTGCATGAATTTTCGTGCATTAAATAGAGCAAGCGTAAAAGATCATTTTCCTCTCCTTAATATGGAAATGATTTTGCAACAAGTCGTAGGGTCACAATTGATGTCCTTACTTGATGGTTTCTCTGGATATAATCAAATCAAGGTAAAAAGGACAAATAGATACAAAACCACCTTTACTACACATTGGGGCACATTTGCTTATGAACGCATGCCTTTTGGATTGTCTAATGCAGGTTCCACTTTCCAAA
>ML807740.1:80151-100070 GCA_009831015.1 Picea engelmannii | reverse complement strand
GATACAACCAAAAAGTGCTCTTGCACTTCTGCCAACATTAATCAATTCAAGTCTCTCAGTACTTATACAATTTGATCAAAAAAATTGAAACTGAAACGTTTCAACTTCTATAAAAGTTTCGACTAACAGTTTTGGTATATGAAACGATTTACAATAATTAGCAAAAAAAAACATTTCAAAATCATGAATAATTTCTCTGACTGTCTGACTTCCTCCACGCCATCTGACTCGCTCCGAGATTCTGCCAGATCTACAAAATTGGTGACATCTAGAGATCACTTGTTGGTTCTAGAGACATTGCACTTTGTCTTACCCAAACACACGATTTCTTTCCATTGTGGATCAGAGGGGATTTCATAATCCATCATCTCTTTAATCACAATTTCCAATTCAATGCATGTAGCATAGGACATGGTTGGCATGCTGACCTTCATTGTTTTAAACCTATTTAAAATTTTGAAATTTGTAGCCAAATACTCTACCAGACTCGGGCCTTTCAGACTTTCTTCCATATCTTCGAACTTAGAATGGTCCATTCTCCATTGCTTGAGGAGAGAGTGATAGTCTTCTTGATTGTATAATGAGCCTTTACCATCTCAAAATGATGGAAGGCCTTTGGCAAACAATTTTTCAAAAGCGTCTTTAAACTCCTGTATGTTATGCTCCATTTGCATAGCTTTGTTCTAGACCAATCCGAGTAAGTTGTGCTTGGCAATGATCCTCCTGGCTGAAATGATCAACGCGGTCTTGTCTTTCACACCAATGGTTTGAAGTTCAGCAGTTGGTACAACATTCAGTAAATCAATAGCATTTTGGGCCCACTCCAAGGGATTATTTCCTAATATTTCATTTACAACAACGCATCTGTTCCGGGCTGTAGAAACCATGTTATCTTTGTCGTTGATAAAACTCAGATAAACCCTGAATTTAGCAATCTCTCCAACAACAGCGTCCCATATTACATGTTTGGCTCCCTGTAATAACGGCTTGCCCTTTAACCTGGTTTTTATCTTGCTCACTCTATCCTGCAAATCTTGATTTTTTGTGTGGAGTTGAGCCATCTTTTCATCCTTCACTTTCATCTCTTGCTTCAACTTTTCCATGTTCTCTTTGAGACTCTTGATCTCACCTGTTTTTAAGCTCACCTAGGACATAGCTTGGACTAACCCCTTAGTGCTTGATCTAGCCTCTGTATTAGCAGGTATAATGATTGTCATGTCTGATGTCGTTGCCTGCGCTAGTGACCAATGCTCCTTCTCTTTCTCCAATTGCAGCAGTTTAGCCTTGTAATCGAGTGCCTCTTGTCTGAATGTTTATTTCTCTTGTTCCACTGCAATCAATTCTGTTGTCTATGGATGATTTGTAGGTGACATCTTCAGCCTTTTCTTTAGACTTTGGATCATCTTGTCCTTTTCATCCAAAGAAGCTTTCAACCCCTGGGGACCTTCAGACTCTAGCCTTTTGACCTGTGTCATCTAGGCTTTGTTGGACACCTTTTCCTGATTCATTTGTCCATCTAGTTTTGATGCATATGTTGTTAATCTTGCAACTTTTAGAGCCAAACTCATATAATCAGAATATAACATGTCACTGGCATTCCTATGAAATTTTACTTTGTTAGGGGCAGCAATGTTTTCATAGTGCATTTTGATCTCGGATAGCTTATCATCATCAACCACTACAATGTTAAATGTATTTTTCTCCACATCCCTGACTGAGAGTAAGGAAATCTTATGTTGAGAAGTCCTTTCTACTTCAGGTAAAATGTCTCTTATTTCACTATTTGTCATACTTCCCTTAACAACATACTGATTCATTAAATCTTCCTTGGACTGGTACATTGCCCCAGGTGTCTGGCCAAATATGTATTTCCTGTTGCTGAAGACCTTTGTGTTGCTTTCATTTTCTGGCATGCTTTCTGTACTGGTTTCTTCGTCCTTGGTTGCAGTCTCTACCATCTCCATGGATGTTTTTCCTTTGAGTTCTTCCTCTTCCAGGTCAACTACTTGAGATGATGATGTGATTTTCATTCTCTTGAGAATGTTGTGCTGGCTACTGGCACCTAGTGCTTTTGAATTGTTCCTCTTATTGTAGACGCTCATTTTGGGAGTTTTGATAACCAACCTAGGAGAAGGTTTATGTGTTGGGCTCTGCTGAGAGGTTGGTTCTGTTTGTTTTGTTTGATCTTGTTGCATGGTGACCTCCATCTCTGCATAGGTCTCTAGATTGGCCAACTCATCAAATCCTTCAACATGTTCATGTTCATAGTGAACTTGTCTACTGGCCAATATTCTTTTTGATATGATCTTATGCGGATCATATCTTATCCATTACAACTGTGTGAAACCAAATTCACTGAGCTTGGGTTGAATCTAGGGAAAACAAGACTTATTCTTCACCACAAAGGGACCTACCACGAAAGCAAATTTCAGATTAGAAGCCTTGTGTGCTTTCAAAAAATGCTTAGTCTCTTAGATGATCCTTTGTCTTATGAACTCCAAAGCAAAGATCTTGGGCGTCAGAAAAACTAGTAAAAGATAAGGTCCTTCCTGGTATCTATATAACCAAATCACAGTAGATTGTGTGAACAACACCCAATCTCCTACCATGCTCTCTGGATTTGGCTGTAATAAGATTTTCATTTCTTCCAGAACTCTCAGTAGATCTGAACCAAAAATGAGACTATATACCCTGGACATAATCTTGTTGATGAACATGAGCATGGTGATCCTTTTACACTCGGTCGAAATAAAAGCAGTCTCAGAAAATTTGGTTTTGTTGGATTCCATAAACATTCTCAGCAAGTGAGTGTAGTATCTAAAGTGTCTCAATGAGCTAAAGTTGACCAGTTGTTGATGTATATTCTCTGTAATAAATTCGTCAAAACTGACACAGACTGACCGAACAGACAGAAAGCAAATCAACAGGAAACCTAACATGATCTCCACCACAAACTTGTCATTGTCTAACCCTAAAATTTGACTTAGCAGAGAACAAGCCCACTGGACTTCGATAATCATGACGCTTACACTAGCAGGTAACAACAGACTCTGAATGATTTTCAGGCTTGACTATGGTCTGCAAAAATAAGGTTTTAACTTCGGGCGGGCACTCTCTATAAATTGTGATCATTCTTTGTTCCTTGAAGGGCTCTGACTTTGTGGGGGAGGCGTCTGGTATATTGAGAGTATGCCAGAGTGATGGATTGTCTACTTTACATAGAACTTCTGACCCTAAATTGGTCCATGACCACTTTAGGCATCAAGTTGTGAGATGCCCCAGAATCTAGCATAGCATTGTGTAGGTTCATGTCATGGATCTTTAAACTAACGTAAAAAGGAGGAACTTCCTCATTCTCACTGCTTTCTTCTACTCCTGGCCCAAATAAGATAGTTGGGTGGTCATCTTATATGTTCAGAGTGTCAAAGGTTTGCCCCATCTTCAACATCTTGATGATCTGATTTATGTACTCACTATTTTTAATCAATTCATCAAATGGTACTGAAATTTTTNCATGGATCTTTAAACTAACGTAAAAAGGAGGAACTTCCTCATTCTCACTGCTTTCTTCTACTCCTGGCCCGAATAAGATAGTTGGGTGGTCATCTTATATGTTCAGAGTGTCAAAGGTTTGCCCCATCTTCAACATCTTGATGATCTGATTTATGTACTCACTATTTTTAATCAATTCATTAAATGGTACTGAAATTTTTATCTTAGCCTTTTCACTTTCGAAATCAAAAGAGGATGGAGTTTTTTCTACCTCTTTGGTGACCACTTCTTTCCTAGTATACAATCTCTTCTGGGGTTCTTCTTTTTCCTTCCCCTTTTCCACAGTATCTTTTGCAACCGTATCTTTCACAGTGGAGTCCTTCGCAGCTGAATCTTTTGCAGTTGAATCTTTCTTGGTCTGACTAGAAGAAGGCACATTGTTTTGAGATTCTTTGGAGGGATTCCCCTTTGGAGGATTTGGGGGTACCCTTTGATTTTGGAGGTTGTATTGTTTTTGGAATTGCATGATGGCGTTTTGCAATCCAGTCTCATAATCTTCTCTTTCTATTGATACCCTTTCTTCTTCATCTTGTTGAAAGATCTTACTCGCATCCATGAACTGGTCATGTTCTTCTTTGGCCAAAAATACTTCTGTTTCTTTGTCATCACAACAGTTCATATTATCTTCGAAATATCCATCACAATCTTCATTCACATAATTATTTTGAAAGGGAGGCCTGATCTGTTGTTCCCCTTGATTTCCTCGGTTTCCTTGATTTGCCTGATTTGCCTCATCTGCTTGATTTGCTTGATTCCCCTGATTTCCTTGATTTCTTGGCTCTCTTTGTCTAATCTGTGAAACAAATGGTCTTCGCAGATTTATGGGTGGACCATCAGCTTGTTCCCTGGGGTTAGGCCTATTTCCTAGAGCCATTCTTTCCATCATCCGCTCCATGTTTCTCATCATTGCTTCAAATCACTCCTCTATTGTTTGTGAAGTCGAAGGTTGTGCCTTGTCTTGCATTATGTTTGTGTCTCTGCCAGCATTAGCTTTCATCTTCCCTGAAGCCATTAGGTTCACTTCCACCTCTATGGCATCGGTCGTCATATAATCCAATGAGGTGGATCTTCATTCTCTTAATAATAAGGCAAAGTCACTTTCTAAAGAATCAACATATTTGTGTTGAGCAGCCTTGTGGGGGGGGGGGTTACTTCATCAGGAATAACATTATACACTTTCATGAATCTAGCCGAAAACTCCTCTACCGTCTCGTCAGTTGACCTCTTCATATTGTTATATTGGGTCAGCAACTAAAGGGGATTTTTTTTATACCCCCATTGTGCAAAGAAGTTTGTTTCAAAGGCTTTGAAATCTGTGATACTACCTGTTGGAAGGACTCTGAACCACTTCCTTACATCTCCCGCAAGGATTTGTGTGAACAATCTCATCTTCACATCTTCATAGTCCACTTCTTCCAAGTCTATGAAATCATTAAACCAGTCTAGATGTTTTTTTGCTGATATGTTACCTTTAGCATCATATAGTTTAATCCTTCCATTATAATCTTGAGGCAGATCATGTAGTTGAGCGGGCAGTATGAGGGGTGCAAATCTGGCTGCCATAGCTACTGTGAGGGGTTCGAGTGGACGTTCGTTCTGAGCAGGGATCACTACAGGCTTAACAGATGCGGCTAAAGCCAGATCTTGAAATCTCTTTTCGTCAAAGATAGTCTATCTTAGACAAGATTCAAACTTAGTTCTGAATAAGGATTGTTCAAATTTCACGTCAAACTCAAGGTCTTCGATGCTAGCCGCACCGTCTCTAGGCAAGGATAGATATCGATCTGGATGCAATACTGGGGTTATAGGCCTTTATTTTCTTCTACGTACAAGTCTCTCGGGGTCAAACATGGGGATTGCAGCTTCTGGGTCTGGAGTTCTCTTCGTGTGAACATTCTTAGGAGCCAGGATTTCTATCTCACACGGTGTGGTGCAATTGGTCACTGAGTAACAGAGTCGCCAAGGTAAAAATAATCTCAACCAATAAGGTATTTGATCCACTATCACCCTCGGGGATCAAACTAAAGCTTTAAGTCATTTTTCCCAGAGAAGATTTTTTCAATTTCGTCCCTGGCAGCAGAGCCAGAATGTTAGCACTTTGTAAATTTTGTCTGGTTGATAGGAAAACGACAGAGGTAACTGTTTCAACCAGATTTAGAGTTGAGGCACTAGCCTTCTCAACTCAGAGAGGGATCTCTCGTGTCACTTGATATTTCGTTGGGAATTGGTGGCTAGATTTGGTTTGTTTTGGGGTTTTTTAATAAAGTTGCTGGCAAGGAAGGGGAGAAACACACAGGGCTATGGAGTCAAAATTCTGAAAGTGAATGAAAACAATGCATCCGCCAATAGAACTCTCCAGACGATAAAGTCTAGATGAGGTGATGAATCTGAGTTATTCTTAAATTTAGATAGAGTGTAGGAAGATAAAGGAAACAAATAACTGCATCAGATCATTATCGAAATGAATTCTGAATTAGTTAAGAAGACAGTCACATAGTTTAAATTGCTTAAGCCAAGAGCATCAAATGATGAATTATGGGCCCTTTAACTCTCCAATTTAAACAGGAGGAAATGCAAATGAAAGACATATCACAGGAAATACATACGATGAAAGGAAACAAAGCTCATATCACCACCCTTTAGAATCTTTTCATAGAGACTTCAAAATCTTCCGCATTTATATTCAATTCAGATTCAGAAAATTTACAAAATAGAGTCTGATACAACCAAAAGGTGCTCTTGCACTTCTGATAACATTAATCAATTCAAGTCTCTCAGTACTTATACAATTTGATAAAAAAAATTGAAACTGAAACGTTTCAGCTTCTATAAAAGTTTTGACTAACAGTTTCGGTATATGAAACAATTTACAATAATTAGCAAAAAGAAAACATTTCAAAATCATGAACAATTTCTCTGACTGTCTAACTTCCTCCACACCATCTGTCTCGCTCTGAGCTTCTGTCGGATCTACAAAACTGGTGACATCTGGAGATCACCTATTGGTTACAGAGACGTTGCAATTTGTCTTACCCAACCACACGATTTCTTTCCATTGTGGATCGGAGGGGATTTCATAATCCATCATCACTTTAATCAAAATTTACAAGACAATGCATGTAGCATAGGACATGGTTGGCATGCTGACCTTCACTGTTTTAAACCTGTTTAAAATTTCGAAATCTGTAGCCAAATACTCTACCAGACTCGGGCCTTTCAGACTTTCTTCCATATCTTCGAACTTAGAATGGTCCATTCTGCATTGCATGAGGAGAGAGTGATAGTCTTATTGATTGTATAATGAGCCTTTACCATCCCAAAATGATGGAAGGCCTTTGGCAAAAAAAAATTCAAAAGCATCTTTAAACTCATGTATGTTATGCTCCATTTGCATAGCTTTGTTTTGGACCGATCCGAGTAAGTTATGCTTGGCAATGATCCTCCCGGCTGAAATGATCAATGTGGTCATGTCTTTCACACCAATGGTTTGAAGTTCAACAGTTGGTACAACATTCAGTAAATCAATAGCATTTTGGTTCCACTCCGAGGGCTTCTTTGCCAATATTTCATTTGCAAAAACGCATATGTTCCAGGCTGTAGCAGCCATGTTATCTTTGTCGTTGATAAAATTCAGATAAACCGTGAATTTAGCAATCTCTGCAGCAACAGCGTCCCATATTACATGTTTGGCTCCCTACAATAACGTCTTGCCCTTTAACCTGGTTTTAGCTTGCTCACTCTCTCCTGCAAATCTTGATTTTCTCTGTGGAGTTGAGCCATCTTTTCATCCTTCACTTTCATCTCTTGCTTCAACTTTTCCATGTTCTCTTTGAGACTCTTGATCTCACCTATTTTTAAGCTCACCTGGGACATAGCTTGGACTAACCCCCCAGTGCTTGATCTAGCCTGTGTATTAGCAGGTATAATGACTGCCATGTCTGATGTCGTTGCCTGTGCTAGTGACCAATGCTCCTTCTCTTTCTCCAATTGCAACAGTTTAGCCTTGTAATCCAGTGCCTCTTTTCTGAATGTTTCTTTCTCCTGTTCCACTGCAATCAATTATGCTGTCTGTGGATGATCTGTAAGTGACATCTTCAGCCTTTTCTTTAAAATTTGGATCATCTTGTCATTTTCATCCAAAGAAGCTTTCAACCCCTGGGGACCTTTGGACTCTAGCCTTTTGACCTGTGTCATCCAGGCTTTGTTGGACACCTTTTCCTATTTCAGTTGTCCATCTAGTTTTGATGCATATGTTGTTAATCTTGCAACTTTTAGAGCCAAGCTCAGATAATCAGAATATAACATGTCACTGACATTCCTATGAAATTTTACTTTGTCAGGGACAACAATGTTTTGATAGTGCATTTTGATCTCGGATACCTTATCATCATCAGCCACTGCAATGTTAAATGTCTTTTTCTCCACATCCATGACTGAGAGTAAGGAAGTCTTATGATGACAAGTCCTTTCTACTTCAAGTAAAAGGTCTCTTATTTCACTATTTGCCATACTTCCCTTCACAACATATTGATTCATTAAATCTTCCTTGGATTGGTACACTGCCCTAGGTGTCTGGCCAAATATGTATTTCCTGTTGCTGAAAACCTTTGTGTTGCTTTCGTTTTGTGGCCTGCTTTCTGTACTAGTTTCTTTGTGCTTGGTTGTAGCCTCTACCATCTCCATGCACGTTTTTTCTTTGAGTTCTTCCTCTTCCAGGTCAACTACTTGAGATGATGATGTGATTTTCAATCTCTTGAGAATGTTTTGCTGGCTACTGGCACCTAGTGCTTCTGAACTGTTCCTCTTATTGTAGACGCTCATTTTGGGAGTTTTGATAACCAACCTAGGGGAAGGTTTCTGTGTTGGGCTCTGTTGAGAGGTTGGTTCTGTTTGTTTTGTTTGATCTTGCTACATGGTGACCTCCATCTCTACACAGGTCTCTAGATTGGCCAAATCATCGAATCCTTCGGCATGTTCATGTTCATAGGGACCTTGTTTACTGGCCAATCTTCTCGTTGATATGATCTGATGCAGATCATATATTATCCATTGCAACTATGTGATACCAAATTCACTAAGCTTGGATTGAATCTGGGGCAAACAGGACTTATTCTTCACCACAAAGGGACCTACCACGAAAGGAAATTTTGGATTAGAAGACTTGTGTGCTTTCAGAAAATGCTCAGTCTCTAAGATGATCCTTTGTCTTATGAACTCCAAAGCAAAGATCCTGGGCGTCAGAAAAACTGGTAAAAGATAAGGTCCTTCCCGGTATCCATATACCCAAATCACAATAGATTGTGTGAACAACACCCAATCTCCTACCATGCTCTCTGGATTTGGCTGTAATGAGCTTTTCATTTCTTCCAGAACTCTCGGTAGATCTAAACCAAAAATGAGACTGTATACCCTGGACATAATCTTATTGATGAAGCTGAGCACGGTTATCCTTTTACGCTCGGTCAAAATAAAAGTAGTCTCAGCAAATTCGGTTTTGTTGGATTCCAGAAACATTCTTAGCAAGTGAGTGTAGTATCTGAAGTGTCTCAATGAGCTGAAGTTGACCAACTGTTGATGTATATTCTCTGCAATAAATTCGTCAAAACTGACACAAACTAACTGACCAGACAGAAAGCAAATCAATAGGAAACCTAACATGACCTCTACCACAAACTTGTCATTGTCTAACCCTAAATTTGACTAACAGAGAACAAGCCCATTGGACTTAGATAATCATGATGCTTACACTGGTAGGTAATGACAGACTCTTTGAATGATGTTCAGGCTTGACTATGGTCTGCAAAAATAAGGTTTTAACTTCAGGCGGGCACTCTCAATAAATTGTGATCATTCTTTGTTCCTCAAAGGGCTCTGACACTGTGGGGGAGGCGTTTGGTATATTGAGAGTATGTCGGAGTGATGGACTGTCTACTTTACATAGAACTTCTGACCCTAATTTATTTAAAATGACTCTTTCTCCCTGAGAATATCGCTATGCACACCAACTTACAAATTCGGGGAATGGAAAGACCATTTCTACGACGTAAGGGATGATGGAGGCTAGAGCCGCTTTGAGGAAAGGTATGCGCGTTCCAACATTGTCCAACAAATTCAATCTAGACACGGAAATGGGTGAGACCGTTATCTCTGTGTCGAAAACGTCAAAATATCTGTCAATTAGGGTTTCCTCCCTGGAGGAGCTCTCTTGTTCATTCACGGATAAAACCATAGGATTGGTAGCCATGGTGAAGAATACCTGTCAAGTGGCGAAAATCATGCGTCTGATTCGGTTCTGAGCTTTGAAATTCAACTGGAAGCTTTGCGCCAAATTTTCGAACGTTTGAATGCTTCAAATTATCATAGAATAATGTCGGGGGTTTCCTCCTTTTCTAGGTATCTATTGACATCGAGGGTTGGAGAAAGTGGTTTCAGGTGGACTGCTTTTCACCCCAATGTGCCTCTGAGGGCGCCATGTGTCCATGATTTAAACCATGGTAGTTTTCCCCGGCCAGCCCTCTATCGATTAATCCTCGTCTTATTTCAATCACCGATATAAGCTTCAACTGGTGATCCAGGCTGCTTCGGGATCTACGATCCACATTTTGCCAGTGGCTTTGGCATCGGGGGTTGGAGGAAGTGGTTTTAGTCAAATTACTTTTTCCCCCAATGTACCTCTACGGGCGCCACGCGTCCCATAATGAAACCGCGACGGTTTTTCCCGGCCCGCCCTCGATTGCTTAATATTTCTGTTAGTTAAATCTCTGATATGTGCCTCAGCTGTTGATCCGGGCTGCTTTCAGTATCAACGGTCCGTCGAGTCTTGCTCTTTACATCTCCATTATTTTTCCATACGTCGCTAGATATAGCTGGGTCCTCTGATTTATCATATCTCCATGGAGATATAACCTTCACTAAAATTTTGAAGCTTAGATACCCTCGGGAAATTATTATGGTGATAACATTGGCTCCAACTGGGGATGTTATCCTCCCTGCGAGGTAGCAAATAACTATAGACTAATTGCCTACCCATTGGGCCGTAATCTTATGTGTGTGATATGAATCTGTTTACCTTTATTCACAAACTCCAAACCTACTCAGCATAGCTCAGGGCCTTCACCTTGGCCTTCAACCTTGTTGTTTTTATTTCGACTTTCATACGTAAAGAAAAAAAAACGCAAAGCGGCTATGTACAATGAATGGCAGGGTGATGATTTTTCAAACAACATAATGTTTGAGGAACCTGCCATTCACAGGCCCTCCTCCGACGAGTTCTCCATTACTTTCTTCTAACATATAGGCATTTTTCCCACGGTGAGCCATGATTTTGAACGGGCCCATCCACAGGTTATCAAATTTTCCATGTTTCCCTTTATCCTCATTTTTAGCATCCCATTTTAGCACCCAATCTCCTAGTTTGAAGTCATCCACCTTGGTACGTCTGTCAAAAGATTCTTTGATCTTGTCTTGTCGTAGTTGAGTATTATTCAAGGCCTTTTCTCTGGTCTGTTGTATGTTGATGAGCTCATCTTCTCTTCTCCTGTCGGCATTCATTTATGCTCCTTGTTCCTGTAACAACCTCATTACTAGAAATCCCAATGCAGTGGGGAAGATAGCTTCTATACCATAAACGATTTGGAAGGGAGATGTAGCAATAGATATCTTTGGAGATATCTTGTCAGCCCACAGTGCATGAATGAGCTTTTTGTGCCACGCCTTTTTATTCTCTTGCAACAATTTTTTGATGATTCTGACCAAGCTTTTGTTCGAAGATTCGGCCAATCCATTTCCTTGTGGGTAGTAGGATGTAGAATGACCAAGGGTAATGTTGTAATCACTGCAGAATTTTTCCAACTTTTTAGACTTGAAGGCCGTGGCATTGTCTGTTATAATCTTGACCGGGCATCCAAATCTGGACAGGATATTGTCTTCTAGGAATCAAATGATAACATCATCTGTAGCTTGTCTGGTAGGAACAACCTCAATCCACTTAGTAAAATAATCTGTTGCAGTCAGGATCCATTTGTGTTGAGCCTAGGATTGTGGGTGTATTTCTCCTATAAAATCCAGGCCCCATTGTTTGAAAGGAGCTTCTACTGAAATGGGCTTCAACGACAGAGACTGCACTTTTCCTTTCCCATCAAAGATTTGACATTCATGGCACTTCGAAACTTCTTTGTATACATTGGGAAAAATGCTTAGCTAATAAAATCCGGCCCTCAATATTTTGCGTACAGTTGACTTCCAATAATGATGACCTCCACAGTCACCTTTATGGAACTCTCTGATGGTTTTTCCTGCTTCTTCTTCTATCAAACAACTCAGTAAAATTCCTCCTGGGTCTTTCCAATACAGTAATTCATTCACTATACAAAATTTTGCGGCCTTAAGTTTCAAAAATCTAGCCTTTGTTTTACTGTATTTAGGAGGAGCTTGCAGAGTTTTTAGCACAAAGATAATGTCTGCATACCATGTAGAGTTAAGAAATTTCTGAGATATTTGTGGAGTCGCCCTTTCTTCCTCTGGTGTATTCTCTAACATATCAGTAGTGAAGTTTATCCCCAAGAGTTCATAGTTTGTTTGAGCCATCAATCTAGCAAGTCCCTGCCCTTTGATTAACTTCATGGGCTTAATTTCAAGATTATATTCTAATAGTATTGCAATGCATTTTCCTCTCTTTCCTTCAAGGTCGGGCTGAGTTAAGATGTCTTTTACTGAGTTGTTGGGGACATAAGCAGTGGTATGTGAATGTAGAATATAAACCCTGAATTCCTTCAATGATTTGATCAAAGCATATGCCTGATTCTCCATGATGTCGTATTTCAGAGGAGCATCTCTCAATGTCTTACTATAGTATGCTATGGGTTTCTCGGAATTCTGGTCATCCTTCTAAAGTAATACTCCTGCAATTGTATGCTCAGAAGCGAAAGAGAACAGTATGAAATCTTTGTCAAAATTTGGACTAGCCAGCACATGAGACTTTGTCAATGCTACCTTGATGTCTTCAAAGGATTTTCTAGCCTTGGGGACCCACTTGATTTCATTTCCCTTCTTTAACATGTTGGTGATATGCTTTATGATTTCAGCTAAATTAGGAATGAATCTCCTCGGGAAATTTATCTTGCCCAGGAAAGATTGTACTTCTTTTCTGCTTCTGGGTATGTTAATCTTCAAGATGCCCTCCACTCTGCTGGGGTCTACCTTTATCCCTTCCTTTGAAATAATATGCCCTAAGAGTTTTCCTTCTTCCATGGCAAAATTTGACTTTTTCGGATTCAAGGATATGCCAAAATTTCTGCACTATTCGAACGCCCTCCTAAGATGCTTGATATGTTCTTCCTCTGAGGCAGAATACACTGTAATGTCATCCAGATATATAACAATGGATTCTTCCTTTTCATCTGCAAAAGCTATATCCATAACCCTCTGAAACGTTGCCCCTGCATTCATGAGTCCAAATGGAAACTCAGAGAGGGTTCTCTCGTGTCACTTGATATTTCGTTGGGAATTGGTCGCTATATTTGGTTTGTTTTGGGTTTTTTTTAATAAAGTTGCTGGCAAGGAAGGGGAGAAACACACAGGGCTATGGAGTCAAAATTCTGAAAGTGAATGAAAACAATGCATCTGCCAATAGAACTCTCCAGAGGATAAAGGCTAAATGAGGCGATGAATTTGAGTTATGCTTAAATTTAGATAGAGTGTAGGAAGATAAAGGAAACAAATAACTGCATTAGAGCATTATCGAAATGAATTCTGAATTAGCTAAGAAGACAATCACATAGTTTAAATTGCTTAAGCCAAGAGCATCAAATGATGAATTTTGGGCCTTTAACTCTCCAATTTAAATAGAAGAAAATGCAAATGAAAGACATATCACGGGAAATACATACGATGAAAGGAAACAAAGCTCATACCACCACCCTTTAGAATCTTTTCATAGAGACTTCAAAATCTTTCGCATTTATATTTAATTGAGATTCATAAAATTTACAAAATAGAGTCTGATACAACCAAAAGGTGTTCTTGCACTTCTGCCAACATTAATCAATTCAAGTCTCTCAGTACTTATACAATTTGATCAAAAAAATTGAAACTCAAACGTTTTAGCTTCTAGAACAATTTCGACTGGCAGTTTCGGTATACAAAACGATTTACAATAATTAGCAGAAAGAAAACGTTTCAAAATCATGAACAATTTCTCTGACTGTCTGACTTCCTCCACGCCATCTGTGTCTCTCTGAGCTTCTGTCAGATCTGCAAAACTGGTGACATCTAGAGATCACTTGTTGGTTCTGGAGACGTTGCACTTTGTCTTACCCAACCGCACGATTTCTTTCCATTGTGGACCATAGGGGATTTCGTAATCCATCATCTCTTTAACAAAAATTTCCAACTCAATGCATGTAGCATAGGACATGGTTGGCATGTTGACCTTCATTGTTTTAAACTTGTTTAAAATTTCAAAATCTTTAGTCAAATACCCTACCAGACTTGGGCCTTTCAGACTTTCTTCCATATCTTCAAACTTAGAATGGTCCATTATGCATTGCATGAGAAGAGAGTGATAGTCTTCTTGATTGTATAATGAGCCTTTACCATCCCAAAATGATGGAAGGCCTTTGGCAAACAATTTTTCAAAAGCGTCTTTAAACTCCTGTATGCTATGCTCCATTTGCATAGCTTTGTTCTGGATCGATCTGAGTAAGTTATGCTTGGTAATGATCCTCCTAGCTGAAATGATCAACGCGGTCATGTCTTTCACACCAATGGTTTGAAGTTCAGCAGTTGGTACAACATTCAGTAAATCAATAGCATTTTGGGCCCACTCTGAGGGCTTCTTTGCTAATATTTCATTTACAACAACGCATATGTTCCGGGCTGTAGCAGCCATGTTATCTTTGTCGTTGATAAAATTCAGATAAACCCTGAATTTAGCAATCTCTACAGCAATAAAGTCCCATATTACATGTTTGGCTCCCTGCAATAATGTCTTTCCCTTTAACCTAGTTTTTAGCTTGCTCACTCTCTCCTGCAAATCTTGATTTTCTCTGTGGAGTTGAGCCATCTTTTCATCCTTCACTTTCATCTCTTGCTTCAACTTTTCCATGTTCTCTTTGAGACTCTTGATCTCGCCTGTTTTTAAGCTCACCTGGGACATAGCTTGGACTAACCCCTCAGTGCTTGATCTAACCTCTGTATTAGCAGGTATAATGACTGCCATGTCTGATGTCGCTGCTTGCACTAGTGACCAATGCTCCTTCTCTTTCTCCAATTGCGACAGTTTAGCCTTGTAATTGAATGCCTCTTGTCTGAATGTTTCTTTCTCCTGTTCCATTGCAATAAATTTTGTTGTCTGTGGATGATTTGTAGGTGACATCTTCAGCCTTTTCTTTAGACTTTGGATCATCTTGTCCTTTTCATCCAAAGAATCTTTCAACCCCTAGGGACCTTCAGAATCTAGCCTTTTGACCTGTGTCATCCAGGCTTTGTTGGACACCTTTTCTTGTTTCAGTTGTCCATCTAGTTTTGATGCATATGTTGTTAATCTTGCAACTTTTAAAGCCAAGCTCAGATAATCAGAATATAGAATGTCACCAACATTCCTATGAAATTTTACTTTGTCAGGGGAAACAATGTTTTCATAGTGCATTTTGATCTCGGATACCTTATCATCATCAACCACTGCAATGTTAAATGTCTTTTTCTCCACATCCCTGACTGAGAGTAAGGAAGCCTTGTGTTGAGAAGTCCTTTCTACTTCAGGTAAAAGGTCTCTTATTTCACTGTTTTCCATACTTCCCTTCACAACATACTGATTCATTAAATCTTCCTTGGACTGGTACACTGCCCTAGGTGTCTGGCCAAATATGTATTTCCTGTTGCTGAAAACCTTTGTGCTGCTTTCATTTTGTGGCTTGCTTTATGTATTGGTTTCTTCATCCTTGGTTGTAGCCTCTACCATCTCCATGCATGTTTTTCCTTTGAGTTCTTCCTCTTCTAGGTCAACTACTTGAGATGATGATATGATTTTCATTATGTTGAGAATGTTTTGATGGCTACTAGCACCTAGTGCTTCTGAATTGTTCCTCTTATTGTAGATGCTCATTTTGGGAGTTTTGATAACCAACCTAGGGGAAGGTTTTTGTGTTGGGATCTGCTAAGAGGCTCGTTCTGTTTGTTTTATTTGATCTTGCTGCATGGTGACCTCCATCTATGCACAGGTCTCTAGATTGGCCAACTCATCGAATCCTTCGACATGTTCATGTCCATAGGGACCTTGTCTACTGGCCAATCTTCTCTTTGATATGATCTAATGCAGATCACATCTTCTCCTCTGCAACTGTGTGAAACCAAATTCAGTGAGCTTGGATTGAATCTGGGGCAAACATGACTTATTCTTCACCACAAAGGGACCTACCGCGAAAGGAAATTTCAGATTAGAAGCCTTGTGTGCTTTCTGAAAATGCTCGGTCTCTAAGATGATCCTTTGTCTTATGAACTCCGAAGCAAAGATCCTGGGCGTCAGAAAAACTGGTAAAAGATAAGGTCCTTCCTGGTATCCATATACCCAAATCACAGTAGATTGTGTGAACAACACCCAATCTCCTACCATGCTCTCTGGATTTGGCTGTAATGAGATTTTCATTTCTTCCAGAACTATCGGTAGATCTGAATGAAAAATGAGACTATATACCCTACACATAATCTTGTTGATGAAGATGAGCATGGTGATCCTTTTACACTCGGTCGAAATAAAAGCAGTCTCAGAAAATTTGGTTTTGTTGGATTCCATAAACATTCTCAGCAAGTGAATGCAGTATCTAAAGTGTCTCAATGAGCTGAAGTTGACCAGTTGTTGATGTATATTCTCTGCAATAAATTCGTCAAAACTGACACAGACTAACCGACCAGACAGAAAGCAAATCAACAGGAAACCTAACATGATCTCCACCACAAACTTGTCATTGTCTAACCCTAAAATTTGACTTAGCATAGAACAAGCCCACTGGACTTCGATAATCATGACGCTTACACTAGCAGGTAACGACAGACTCTCTGAATGATTTTCAGGCTTGACTATGGTCTGCAAAAATAAGGTTTTAACTTCAGGCGGGCAATCTC
Source organism: Picea engelmannii (assembly GCA_009831015.1). NCBI lineage: Eukaryota > Viridiplantae > Streptophyta > Pinopsida > Pinales > Pinaceae > Picea > Picea engelmannii. The sequence goes on along the minus strand of ML807740.1, from coordinate 83,399 downwards.
TATAAATTGTGATCAATCTTTGTTCCTCGAAGGGCTCTGACTCTGTGGGGGAGGCGTCTGGTATATTGAGAGTATTCCAGAGTGATGGATTGTCTACTTTAGATAGAACTTCTGACCCTAATTTATTTAAAATGACTCTTTCTCCTTGAGAATAACGCTCGGCACACCAGCTTACAAATTCGGGGAATGGAAAGACCGTTTCTACGACATAAGGGATGATGGAGGCTAGAGCTGCTTCGAGGAAAGGTATGCGCGTTCCAAAATTGTCCAACAAATTCGATCTAGACATGGAAACGAGTGAGACCCTTATCTCTGTGTCGAAAATGTAAAAATATCTGTCAATTAGGGTTTCCTCCCTGGAGAATATCTCTTGTTCATTCAGGGATAAAACCACAGGATTGGCAGCCATGGTGAAGAATACATGTCAAGCGGTGAAAAACACGAGTCTGGTTCGGTTCTGAGCTTTGAAATTCGACTAGAAGCTTTGCTCCAAATTTTCGAACATTTGAATGCTTCAAATTATCATAGAATAATGTCGGGGGTTTCCTCCTTTTATAGGTATCTATTGACATCGGGGGTTTGAGAAAGCGGTTTCAAGTGGACTGCTTTTCGCCCAGTTGTGCCTCTGAGGGTGCCACGCATCCATGATTTAAACCATGGTAGTTTTCCCCGACCCGCCCTCTATTGATTAATCCTCATGTTGTTTCAATCACTGATATAAGCTTCAACCGTTCATCTAGGTTGCTTCAAGATCTACAGTCCACATTTTCCCAGCAGCTTTGGCATCGGGGGTTGGAGGAAGTGGTTTTAGTCAAACTACTTTTTCCCCCGATGTACCTCTACGGGCACCACGCGTCCCGTAATGAAACCTCGATGGTTTTCCCCGGCTCGCCCTCGATTTCTTAATCTTCACGTTAGTTAAATCTCCGATATGCGCCTCAGTCGTTGATCCAGGCCGCTTTTAAGATCGACGGTCCACCGAGTCTTTCTCTTTACATCTCCGTTATTTTGTCCATACTTCGCCAGATATAGTCGGGTCCTTTGATTTAACATATCTCTGTGGCGATATAACCTTTACTAAAATTTTGAAGCTCGAATACCCTCTGGAAATTATTATGCTGATAACAGAGACCACGAACTCTCTAGTTTCTCTAGCACCCACTAGAAGGAAGCACCAACTCCCTGAGTGTTCCATCACCAACTGGATGGAAGCACCAACTTCCAGTCACACAGGTACTAACTGATCCAGATTTTATGAGCAGAACGAAATGAATACAGATTATTAACATGTGCTTAACACAAAATAACAGAGATACAGTAAAACTGGTTTTCTATTCAATAACGAAATAAGCTGAAACTGTAAAATGCAGGGGAAACAAGCTTGCTAGAATGGTGGCGGCTTATCTCTGAGAAGAGATGTGACGGCCGCGCATTCACAAGAAGAAGGTTACAATGAGGCTCTGAAGGACTTATTACAATAAGCAATAATGCCAAAAACCCTAGACATCCAAAAACCTAACCCTAGGAGATGAAACGCCAAAAGTCATGTGGGCCCCGTTTGGGTAAGCCAGTACATCAACTTCTCGGGGTCGTAACTTTTGCATACGATCTCCGTTTTAGGCGTGTGATAGCCCGTTGGAAAGGTATCGTCGAGGAGATTCATTTTGGGGGCTCAATCATGCCTTTGGTTATTGTTGAGGAGCTCGATACCGGAAAACCTTCATTTAGGCCCTCAAAATGGCCCCGGAAGTAAAAACTGCTAAAAATAGTAAATTGCCAAAAATGACAGAAAATTGTTTTGAGCCAATTGGAAAAGGTGGGTGGACATCGATATTCATCTGGATCAATCCTCCCTTCTTAGGAAGCAATGGTCTCCACTGCGTTGAGGTCCCCCATTAGATGAGGAAATTTTTGTTGAATTTGGCCCCGGGTGAGCCACTTGCCTTGGTGCAGGAGCTGCCCTGCTTTGACGACTTGATAAAGCTGGATCCTTGGTTGTCGAGTGGCCTTGATCTGTCTGTCCACAATCTGATCATTGGATTCCTGTTGTATGCAATCAGGGTTGAGCTCTGTTGGTGTCAGTTGTTCTGCTACTTCTGAGGTGTCCAATAATGGTGGGAAATAAGGGTGAAGGATATCCACGTTGAACACTAGGTGCAGGCCAAGGAAAGGAGGAATGTTGAGATCAAAAGCATTATCCCCCACGGCCTTGGTGATAGTGTACGGTCCATAACGGAGTGGGCGAAGCTTCCGATGGGGTCCTGTAAGGCGTTCTTTCTGCAAGTGCAACCAAACTTTGTCGCCCACCTGTAAGGTGTTGATCATGGCGTTGTTTGTACTTGTCATTGGACTTCTGTAGGATATCCTGAACCTGTTGGCAGATGTGCTGGATATGCTCAATGAACCGGGTGGCTTTGTCAGCTTCAGTTGGAGCAGGAGATGAGTCAGTCGAGGTGACCGCAAGGGGAAGTGCAACATCTATGGGACCGAATGGTTGGAATCCCAACCCCACTTGAAAGGGGTTGTGGTCGCTTGAGCTATGCACGGCTTGGTTGTAGCTATGCTAGACATAAGGAAGGCTCTCATCCCATGTGCGAGGGTTCTTTGAATTATATATGCAAAGGATATGCACAATCATTCGATTTACAACCTCGGTTTGGCCATCTGTCTGGGGGTCGAAGGCCGTGGATTTGGTGAGCTTGGTGTCCAGCAATGACCAAAGGCTCGACTAGAATGTGCTGAGAAATCCACTATCCCGATTTGAGACAATGGTTTGTGGGATTCCAAAATGTACCCAGACTCGTTCAAAGAAGAGCTTGGTAGTGGCCTCTGCGATGATGCTCTTCTTGCAGGCAACTAGAATCGCCATCTTAGAAAAGTGGTTAGCAACCACAAAAACACAGTCATTTCCCTGCTTGGTGGATGGGAGGCCCGACATGTAGTCCATCGAGTTGGATTCCCATGGCCTGTCAGGAGTAGGAAGAGGGGTGTACAAGCCCTGTTTCTTAGTGGTCGGTTTGGCAATAGCGCAGGTAGTGAAGAACCTGATATACTTACCGACCTCCTGTCGAAGTTTCGTCCAGTAGAAATGTTTCTGTAGCATCACCACTGTCTTTTCGACGTCAAAGTGTCCTGCCACCCAACTGCAGTGGGCTTCTCAGATCATCTTCGCTTGCTCGCTTGATGGAACACAGATATGGCCTAGACGACACAACAACCCATCCTGAAGATGGAAATTATCGACAACT
>ML807740.1:64391-75543 GCA_009831015.1 Picea engelmannii | reverse complement strand
GTGTTCAAGCACCCACTTGAAACTCTGAGGACAACAGTCCTCCCTAGCACCACCCTACCACCTTGAGATATAAAACTTTGCTTTCTGAAATTTATTACAATGATACAGTATTTATCAATGGCTTACCAGTCTCATCATTGTTCGGCTACACTGCTCTGCTCTACCTGCATCAGTGTGTTCCTACTCGCATCTTCTTGCACTTAAGTTCTCGTACAGTCTGTTGTTTTCACCATTTCTGCTCTGTCCAGCTTATGTTCTTCATCTCTGCATATTTCACGCTCTGTTCCTGCTGTCTCCTTGATCACATACAGTTCAACTTGTTTTACCAAGAAACAACAACCTCTCTCTGTCACGACATTTTTCTTTTATTCCTGCTCTTATTATCTGTTACACTCCACATCTCCAACGCTCAAGTCAGGAATCTCAAAAACGCTCAGGAATCATGATTCCAATGCTTAGGAACAATGATTCAACCGCTCAGGAACAATGATTCAGTTAGTGTAATTGTTGGCCCTTGACCAAGTTTTGGGAGTTTCTTGGTCATGTTGACCTATTTTGGGACTTCGACAGCCTGTCGAAGGAGGAGCGTAAGACGAAGCGGAGATCACGGGATCTCAACCAACTTTTGAATCCTTTTTCGGTTTTTGGGAATATGTAACGAGAATGGTATGTCGGCCCATGGGTTTACCCATGTTTAGGCCCATTTTGTATGTATAAATAGAAGGCTAGGCAATGTAAGAAGTAGTTGAAGTCAAATAGTATATCTATGTGATGTAGGCTAAGTGCCAAGGGTTGGATCTGCGTGATTAGGGGTTTGTGCATTTTGTGTAAGACTTGCAGAGCTTAGTGCAAGTCCTTGTGTGAGACTATAGACGGCTTAGTATTGTAACGCAAGGAAGAAGGATCTAGCGAGCTGCGCAGATCTTTTGTCCTGTGCGGAGTAAGGGTTTTGAAGGCTTGTGCTTGTAACTGATTGACTAAAGGCAATAAAGAAGAAGAGTTCGTGGACGTAGCCCCAGGGCGGGGGTGAACCACATAAACACTATGTTATATGCTTTGTGCTTTGTCTTGATGTGTTCACATGTTATTTGTTAAGTGCTTTGATATGTTTAGATTGATCTGCTCATGGTTAGTGCTAATGATATGTGTGACTATTAGATCTGATCCATATGAATGTTCTTAGTGCTTGATCAGCTAGATCTGACCTATCTATTGATGTTAAGTGCTTGAATACAGTAAATTAGTGCAAGTACTGTGAAGCTCTGTTCTATTAGCGAAGTGGATATTGCCTACATATTAAGTAACTAACGATGTTGAGTGCTTTATCAAGTAGTACAATCACATATCTATGACCCAACTAAGGTTGCAGACACCTGAGTCTTGCAACCACCTCTGCCTCTACCTCTGGAGAGACTTCATCTGCCTCACAGGTGTTATCGAAAGGGTCGGTAGTTAGGGCTTTGTTGGTGCGTTGTGTAGTGTTGAACCCTGGGTCTGCCCCTGTGCCAACAGTAACTGAATCGTAACTGATCAAGAAATCATGAGATGAAACAACAACCCTTCGATCAGATTATGTTTAATCAGTGTCGTTGGATTATTCACGCAGAGGCCTTTTTGACTTTTCAATGCGTAACCTCCGATGGGGAGCCTGGCAGTGCTAGCTCCTTCCCCTATCTTCCGCTGATGTGACCTTGGGTGATGGTCTCACATGACCACGTGATTGTTGGCATGAGATCTTTTCTCATTAGCCCCCTGTTGCATGTGACCTCGGGCTACGTCCTTACATAAGCGAACGATTGAGGGCGTGTCCAAGAGTGGTTAGGGATCAACCGCTTTTCTCCACGCAATCCACCTCCAGCTGCCACGTACCCTTTCTCCAAAACCATGGTTTCAATTGCGGCCCACCCTTAACTTTTTAAAGTTCGCGCTCCTTCAATCCCCACAATCCGACGAGACCATTGATCTCACGATCTCGACGGTGCTCCTAAACTGACAGATCATATCTAACCTTCTTAAATCAACGGTTGTGATCTATTTCGTGATCCAGGCTCCGAGAGTTTCAAATATCAAACCCTGCTTTCCTCTGTACTCCAATCTTTCGGAGTCAATGATCTACGGACAACTGTTCTTCTTAATCGATGGCTCAGCCTCTACTTTGGGAATCTGACCTTTCAACCAGATCAACGGTTCTGTGGCCCCTTACTCGATTCAACGGTCGAGATCTCCTTCGCTACTCTGGGCTTCGGCATTCTCAATTCTCAACCTTCACGCTCTCCCATAACGCTTTTAACCAGAGTCCACAGATTTCTGCCACGTGTCCTCCTCAAATCAACGGTCCTTGTTCACTTTGAGACTTCGGCCTTCAGCAATTTCAAACCTTTTTCCTTCACATTTTCCTGGAGTAGTTTCGCCCGAAGTCAACGATCTATTGACACGTACCCTCCTGCATGATCAACGATCATAAGTGACTTCAGCCCTTCGGGACTTTAGGCTGATCGCTGCTTCATTCTTCTCCATAGTGGTCACCTGCTAAATAAGTCATAGACAATGGAGACCGCTTGTTGTCAATTAACACTTCCACTTACACTGTCCTTCCACTATACTAGATCAACGGTTGAGAATGCACCTGAAGTGATCTTCAGATCCGATGACTCATGTCCATTTTGAGACTTCGGGACTTTAGGCATCTGCTGGTGGTGAAACTCCCAGAGTGACGTAACTTGCTTACGTCGCTTGATGATGTGGCATGAGTCGAGTGTTTTCCACGTGTCACTCAAATTCGTGATTTGCATGTACTTGAAATATCGAATTTAGCTTGACACTTGTCATTATCTGACTGTGCCATGTATCTTTTCTGACGTGGGTGAGACATGTACGAAGTGTAGTGGAGTGTGACGTGTAGTGGGTAGTAGAGTGTGACGTTGGAGCGCAGAGGTGGTATGTATGAGTTGTTTGGTGGTTTACTCGGAGGGGGGGTTAGGCAATAAGTGGTAATGAGCGAGGGGGGCCCGAGTTGACAGGAAGGTGGCACGTATGAGGGTCCCACATGGGAAATACCACCAACTCGGACACCCCCCCATGGTTAAAGGCAAAAAGGTGGGGGGGGGGGGGTTCGATAAGCCTGTCGACCGTAAATCTGAGTGCCCGATTATCAACCGCTAAGATTAGCGCACCCTTCTTCTAACTTATCTCGTCCTTCCACTTTAGAATGATGTGTCGGTTGAAATTTACTCCATCTCTCCGGCTCTCTGGCTCTTCGGACTTCGGGGATTTCAAATCTCAAACTTTTCTCCCCGTTTATCCTATCCGTCACTTAATTTGATCTAATGGTCATGAAGACTCTTGAAGCATATCCACGATCAAGGATTTTGATCCGGATCACGTTTCTGTACTACGCTTTCCCTTCTGAGCTTTGATCTATGCATATTGTTCGCTTCTCCTCCTAAGCTTATGCTTTTCCCGTTTGTCATCGTCATTGTTGTTCTTGCCATCAATGACACGAACACACTTCCTATAAAACATGCCAACACTTTTGACTATCTGATCGGTAAAAATATCCAAGTATATCTTGATGATTTGACTGTTTATTCGAAGAATTGATTAGATCATTTTGGTCATCTTAGAAAATTTCTTCTGCGATGCAAAAAATTCACCGTTTCTTTAAATCCTTCTAAATCTATTTTTGGCATCACCAAGGGCAAGCTCCTTGGACATATCGTTTCTGATTCAGGAATAAGCATAGATTCCAAAAGGATTGTTGTTATTTTGAGCCTTCTTGCCCCCACTTCCAAAAAGGAGGTTCAAGCCTTTATGGGAATTATCAATTTTGTCTGAATGTTTGTTCCTGATTTTTCTTTAATGGTTAAATAAATCCATAATCTTCTAAAGAACGATCGCTCCTTTTATTGGATAGATGATGTCGAAAATACTGTCGTAAGGATTAAGAAGGCAATCAGTGCTGCACCGGTTCTAGCGAAACCGGACTTCGAGAAAGATTTTATCATATACACTAATGCTACTGAGGAAGCAGTTTCTGTTATTCTCTTACAATGTGATGACCAGAATAATGAAAAACATGTAACTTACATGATCCAAAGTCTATCAGACGATGAATTCAAGTACTCTTATATTGAAAAACATGCTTTTGCTTTTGTTAAAGTTGTAGAGAAATTTCACCACTTTATTCTAAGTTTTTGCCTGATGTCAAGTTTTTGCTTTCACAAACTTATCTGTCAGGGAAGCTTGCACATTGTCTTGCCAAGATTCAGGAGCATGATCTAACCATCATGAATTTGAAAACAATTAAAGGACGAGACTTAGCCCTTCACTTAGCTCAACATGTTGAATCAAGTGAAGAAATTGACGATCAGGATAATCCTCTTTCAACGTTGTTTTATATTGAGAATCAAACCCTTTCTATTGTTGAACATCCCTAGTATAAAAATCTGGTGTATTACTTTCAATATCATAAATGCCCAGATGACTTAGATCCTCATTAGAGGAAAAGACTATGTCTTGAATCTTCCAGGTATATTATTTTAGGAGACTTTTTGTTCAGAAGGTCTGTTGATGGTATATTACTTCGATGTGTGAATGATGAGGAAGCACATAAATTGTTAAATGAAACTCATGGATCTTAAGATTATGTTATTCACGTTGGTGGCCACATTTTTGCCAAAACTACTACTTTTAAAATCATAAGAAACAGTTACTATTGGCCTTCAATTTTTTGAGATTCTTATAAATTTGCAAGATCTTGTGACAAGTGCCAAAAATTCGTTGGGAAAGAACGTCTTTCTGCTATGCCTTTGCAACCTCTTCTCCCAGATTTTCCTTTTTTCTAAATGGGGCCTAGACTTTATTGGTCCTATTAATCCTTCGTCTTCTGCAGGGCATATTTTTATTTTGACAGCCACCGATTATTTCACTAAGTAGACTGAATGTGTCCCTCTTAGACACTCGGAGGATGAACATGTAATCTCTTTCCTAAAAACTAATATATTCTCCAGATTTGGCATTCATTTAGAAATTATTACAGACAATGGTCCCGCTTTCATTTCCGCAAAATTGACTCAATTTCTAGTCAAGTTGGGAGTTAAACATTTCACTTCATCGGCTTATTACCCCCAAGGAAATGGGCAAGCCAAGTCTACTAACAAAAATCTGGTAGGATCATAAAGAGGCTCATCGAAGATAAGCCTTGTCAATGGCACACCCTCCTCACTTATGCCCTTTGGGCAGATCACACTACCACCAAGGTAAGCACAGTTTGCACCTCCTTTCAACTTGTTTATGGTCAAGAAGACATTCTTCCTACTGAGATGGAACTTTCTTCTCTACAGCTGATGCTACATATTGAAGAATTAAATTCTTTTGATGTCCCTCAAAGGATAAATACACTATTAGCCTTAGAAGAACAAAGAATGTTTCCCTTGGAAAACATAAAGAGAAGACAACAAATTGTAAAGAAGTATTTTAACAAACGTGCAAAAGCTGTCGAATTTAAGGTAAATGAGAAAGTCTTACTTTGGGACTCAACCCATGCTGACAGAGGAAGACATTCGAAGTTTCAGAAATTATGGCTAGGTCCTTTCAAAATCGCTTTTATCCTAAGCGCAAACTCTTACCTTTTAAAGGATTTGGAAGAGTGATTGTTTTCTTATAGTACCAATGGTTCCCACTTGAAACATTATATGGAACCAACTTGATTGATAAACGCCATGTGGAAATCACTGTTGTATATAGCTTTATGTTTCCTTGTTTTTTTTTGCTTAGTTAAATTGAATTTTTAATTTTTGTTGTTTCATTTTCTACTATTTCATTTTCTACTATTTCGTTTTATGTTTATCAGTAAATTTTGGATCCATTTCACCACAACAATGCCATTCTGTAAGTATTGTTGATCAAAAACAATAAATTTTACACAGTTTTCACGATGTCCTCCTTTTAGACATCACTGAGAATGCTTTTTTCTTTTAGTATTGTTGTTAGATAGATGATTTGGTTTTCTTTCCTATTTTTTGATATCCCTTTCTTCCCTCCATCCTGAGATTCAAAAGAGCATATCATAAAATTTCTCCTTAACACGAAGAAACACTTTTACTGTGACTCATCGAATGTTATGCATACAGGACCAAACCCCCTCATACGTACCACTTTCCATGAGTTATTCCCAAAATCTCGTCTCATTATTTCCCTTAAATCATCTTTTCCCCCCTATTGCATAATCATTCTGGTCGATAATTCTTCGATCTATGTTCACCAATCTCTGAAACCGGACATTTTGAGTTCATAATCAGTTGGAAACAAATTTCCCCATGGAGTCGCCAGTTTGTTGACACCCAAAAGCACAACATAGGGTCCCTGCTTGCAAATGGTTGCAACGCCTTATTATTTAATTATATTTAATAATATACCAATAGTTGGGACCCCTTGTGTAACTTGTGTGACTATGATGAAGAGACGACACTTATGTTCTAGGTGCTTATGAGTTGGCTAAGATATAAGCTCTACAATTTATTTTCTTTTAAAGTCATTGTCGAAATAATTGATCAAATGATGTTGTGGGCGATATGATTAGAAAGGGAATGATGTTGTCTTTATATAGCTCTCACAATTATTATTATGTTGCATTTAGTTTGATGAGGGACCTAAACTCCATGTTTAAGTTACATGTGTGATATGTTGATTCCATGCTACGAGGATTGTGCGCATTTGTTAAGAATTGGAAGTAAGGTTGAAACATGGTATCCCTAGCAAGTTCCTGATATATGTCACATTGGAGTTTTAAATGAAGGTTGGCGCATTTGTTAAAGTTTAAGGCTTGGGATATGGTGGTGTATCAAGCTTGCATTAAATTGATTTTGGAATTAGTGGGTTGATGTGTTGTATGGTAGCTTGCTCGTATTGGCTATGGATGAATGTGTAAGTGTGATACGACCTGTAGTAAATACACGTCGCTCTAAACCTCCTCGAGCCCACCACCCTAGTCATTTTGCATTTGCTCTTGTTGGTTGTTGTTGCTCCGCTTTGTTCGGCCATGGAAGAGGTATACAGCCTTGGTTGTTTCTCCTTAGCAATTTTTACACAGGTATGGGTTTCTTGCTGCTCCATCCATGAATATTTCACTCTGCTCTTTAATTAAGTCAACAGTTGGCTCTTGATTTTGCTTGATGTTTATGCTTTTCCAAAGTTATGATATATGAAAATTTTGACTATGTATGGATTGCATGGTCAAGTGTTGGTCTCTGTGGCGTTGTATTTGAACCAAGCGCATTGAAAATTTGTGTGGATGTCTCTTACTATATATGGTATTCATGTTTTACTTTTGGGAAATAATACAGTTGGGGAAACTCTCGGGCTTGCCTTGCCTCTGGTTTCTTGTTTTGGGTTTCTTCCCTAAGCGTATCAATGCTCCTTACCTGCGGGTTATATTGACACTTTGCCTGTCATTTAAGTGGTTAGTTTTCGTGCCCATTGTGCCCACGTCCTTGTAACAACTTTGTGAATATAAATGTGAAGTTTTTTAGAAGTATTAATCTTCTCGTGCTCTTTTTGGCTAAACCCTCAATTTGGTCGGCCAGTCCCCCTCATCGCATTACTCTTCACTATTGTGTATTGAACCCTGCGTATTGGAAATTATTGTGGAGGTGGAAAACCCATAATTTAATAAAGGCACTGTTCATGCTCATTTTTTATCATGGGTTTAGTTGATTATTTGTTGTGCAAAGATGGAAAGAATGTTAAGCCCACCCATTTGTCTGGTAATGCAGTCTGTCCTATGGAAATATTGGGGTGATGACAGCATTGCAAAATCATTGTTTAAGGGATACGACCTACTATGTGTTTGATTTTGGATGAAGGGGATTTTAGAAGCGTTGTTATTTGAAGTTTCAATTTTAAAATTATGTTATACACATGGATTCTTTTTGGGGCCACTTCGTGGAACCCTGTGGTGATTTGAAATGTACTGGTGATTATATCGTGGACCAGAGTCTATCCATTCCTCGACTGTTGGTTGTGGTTATTGTGACTATTATGGTGCAGTGTATCCTTGACTCTGTTGTGCACAAGTTGTGTTATTATTGTTAAATGTTTATTGGGCAATAAATTATGAAATGATTATTATGCAATGCAATTTCTAAATGCAAGTGAGCAGCCTTGAAGTGAAAACCTAGTTCTGGATTTTTGGAAACAAAGTGTTTAATTTCAATTTTGAAACAATAAGGGGTTTTGAATTTTAATTGACGTTGAAGATGGCATTGTTTGATATTTTAGAAAAATATCCATGGGAGTCCTTTCCATTGTACCATTTTACGCAAAATACACTCCCCTCATTATCCCAATTACACTTTTTCACTCCATGTTCTGTTGTTACTCATTTTTAAGGAAAAGTCTGTGTGGAAATACAAGAAATGATCTGGAAGTTAATTGATGATTGGTATTCTGGGAGATGGTTGTATACACAGTTTGATTGTTTTATTGATTGCTTGGACAATACTCGTAAATCTTTCCCCCTCCATGATATCACTTTATGCTAAATACAAGCCCTCCATACTCCTAATGACCCTATCAATTCCATGTTTGTATGACAATTAATAAATGGAATTTTTATGGATGGATTGCATGCGTCATGTAGTAAATAATAGAGCCAACTCTTGATTTATTTAAGTAGAGTTTCATGTATGGTTATTAAGAACTTTTCATGACTGGTTAAATATTGCTAGAGGATGAGCTTTTTCAGCAGGGGCAGTAATGGCCGAAATAATAGAGGCATAGGTAACTGGCAATGAGGCTATAGAAGGCCTCAGTTTTCTATTCACTTCGATGTTGATCCACAAGAGTTAAACCAATTGTTTCAAGTTGGGTTTTTCAATTTGGTTGGCCATGGTATATTGCATCCCTGACCTGACAGACCCCCATTTCAACCTCCTCAAAATTTTTCTGGCATTCTTGTTCCTTCACATGTGTCAATGCATCCCAAAGTCCCCGCTAATGACGGTTGGCAAGAAATTGTCAACTAGCCTGTCTATCACCACCGTGGTTGGCCCACTGTGTCATTTCCTTTATCACCAACAGTTAATCCCAATGCTCAGATTGTTCATGTTGCTTCGCTAGTACAATCCTTGCATGCCAGCAAAAGATTAAAAACTGATATCCCACGACCTATGCAATACAAAGGAAAAGCAGCGGCCTCCCCCTCCAGTCCATCCACAGAGTCTTCTAAATATGTGTCTTCACATCTCCACCTAAAATATGACTGCTCCCATGTGATCAGCGAAATACAACCCCAAGGGTCTAATCAACTAAGGGTTACCTCAAAAAAGTCAAGAGGAGATAGGAGTGATAAGAGGAAACATGCCTCACACAACAACAAATGTGGATTTTAAATGTTTTCTTTTGATATTCAGTGATGAAGGCAGTATTTAATGATTTTCGACATATTTTGAACAACAAGCTTTATTTTGGATATTTTTATGGATAAGATGGATATATTATTTTGGGATATGGCATTAAATTTTGTTGATATTTAAATATTTGATTTAAATGATATGCACGGGAGCTACAAGGGTGTTATATGATCCAAATGATAAATTTTGTATTTTATATTTGATTATTAGCAAAGAGAATGATGGGAGTCACAAGGGGTCCCACCTATTTAGTAATTATTAATTACACCCTTATTTATATATTATTATTAATTATTTCTCCCTAAACTAATTAGTTAAGTTAATTTGACTTAACTAAAGGAAGTAGTTGAACTACCTCAACTTATTGAGAAAGAATAAAGGTTCAATGAAAGGAAGAGATGAGGGGAGAATAGAAGGAGAACTACAAGACTAAGGTTTGCTCTCTAGTGAGATAGCTTCAGTTTTCATTCATTTCTGAGTTTACTTGAAAGCCTAATCCTCTTGTTGACAACGGGGTGTTATTGAAGGCAGCTGGCTTCAAAACTGAATCATACCATTCGATAGCTTGTTTTAAAGGTGTTTGATTTATCTTTGATAGTCTGTGTATTCTTGTTGGTTTATGAATTAATTTTCCTGGATGATAAAGGATATCTTGCATAGACAAGTGGCAGCATTTTGTGGCAAGCTAATCCAGATCATTACTTTAAGTTTTATTTCACTGTCAAGGTCTTTTTGTATGGTGCCCATCGGAGACTTCTAAATTTGACTTTGGTTTTTATATCTCAAAATACAGTTTTTATATCTCGGAATGAAATAAAATCAAATTATTGTTCTATCTCATACATGTGTTTCATAACTTTGTTCTTCCTGTTGCTTTTGTCTCCGTGTTTACTTTATTGTAAAATCTGTATACATTCATGTAGATTTGGTTAAATTTTATTTTTAAATTGCAACATATACAAACCGTAAAATCAGCCTTAACCCTTTGTAATTAATACTTGTGGACTGAGTGAATGTTTTGAGGCTATAAACCCCAAGTGACATTTCCAAATATCTTGTCTTAGCCAAACAATGTTTGAAAATGATTGAGTGAGGTACTCCATACCTTTTCCTCAACAATGGCTTGTGAAGCTCTAGGAGCCTTTTGAGACATGTCAATGATCATTTATCGCGTGTCACTAATTCTTTTTCAAACTGACCACAATTGGTGATGGTCTTGTAGGGATATGTCCATTAACATAATAATGACAACGTCTCTTTAAGGGTCATTGCTGATAAATTTGAATAATGAGTAGAAATGGTGATAGTATGTTAGGGATTATTACCATTAATGGATTTGATTCCTTAGAATATTTATAGGATTTCTCTAAAAATCTTCCCCATCACATACTTTCTCTTCATCTTGCAAGGTGTGAAAAGGGATAACATCGTTGTGCTATTGTTTCAGTTGTCGAGTATGGTGAAAAAGGAAAATGAGGATATGTCTCATGCCCTGTGCAAATGTTGTTGGAAATTTGATGTATGCCATAGTCTGCAATGGACCAAACATTTCCCATGTAATAGGAGTTTTGAGTAGATATACGTCAAAATGTAGGAAGGAACATTAGATTGTTGTAAAGAGGAGTTTCATATATTTGCATGACACACAACAGTATGCCATTTTCTACCAACAAAGGCCTAGACCAAACAAAGTAGTGGATCTATAGGTTTTGTTGATGCAAATTGGGTTGAAGATCTTGTTC
>ML807740.1:49172-64291 GCA_009831015.1 Picea engelmannii | reverse complement strand
GGAAAGGAACCTCCATAGAGCGACTGTCGGATGACAAGAATTGAACAGGCGGCCAGGGACGTAAGGAACACTTTCCTCACGAAGGCAGACAACAAGGGGAAGAATCATTAAAAGATGGGAGGGCAAAATTAACAACGCCCGTAGGGGCAAAGGCTGGTCAACACTAACCCAGGAAGCAGGGAGGATACAGGAGCCCAGAACCACACAATCGAGGATAACCCTCTACCACAGGACGGTGGAGGAAGCTTGGAGAACCAAAATGTTGATAGGTAAGATGTGTGCAAATAGGGGGGAGACCAACAGAACGAAAACCAAAGAGCAGAAGAAAGAACGCACAGGAATTCTCAACCGCCACAGCAACCTGGAGATGGGGATAAAAAGGCTGGTGGAGGACCAGAAAAGACAACAGGAGAAATTGGAGCAAATGGCAGGACAATTTCATCTCTATTTACGCTATGTGCACCAGATAGATATCACTCCAGCCAACAATAATGGAACCCCAGCTTGCATTAAAAAGCTACGTCTGGTGGAACAGAGGGAGGAGGACGTGGCACAGCAAAAAGGGGACGCAGAACACCCCATCGACCTAGACTAGTGCAGGACCCGCCCAAACCCTGTCTCTCATAGTAGGAGCTCACCCCACTATGTTCAGACTTTTCTTGATTTCTTTTGATGAAGTTTTTTTAGACTGTATTATGGTAGCCTGGGTTGGTTTCCCGTTGTGGCGACCCAGGCACTTTTTATTTATTTTCAGATAATGCACTCCAAGGACCCTAGATCTTGTTTCCGTTAAGGCAAATCCTGGGAATCCCTGCATCAGTTTTGTACTATAGCCTTACAAAGCAATATAGATTCACACACTCATTTACAATAAAAAATAAAAATAATCTAATAATAAGGTCAAATCTAATAATAAGATCAAATCTAATAATAATAATATAATAATAAGGTCAAATCTAATAATAATCTAATTTTAAATGAGCCAATATATAAAAATATAAAAGACAAACCATATATATAATAATAATAATGATAATAATAATCTAATTTTAAGGTTATAACCAAGTTAAACACCAAATTGATATATGAGACCACCTTATTTATGAAAAATGTGCAATATATTATATTCAAGTATCTACCAAGAAACTAAATAAACTTAAATATAAAACAAGATAGAAAAATGCTTGACTATCACTTTCATAGAGTCTTAATGAATGTGAACTATGTCATTTGACGTTGGACTTCAATTATGACACATGTAAATTATGGAGATGTATGACATTTTAAATCACGTGAAATTATTTTAAAATCTCATATCATAATTATTTATTATATCATTAGTTTATTTTTTAAAGTACATATATTACGATTCATTTTCATTCGTTACTCGAAAAAAAAGAATAGGAATTTACTTACAAGACAAAAAAACAGATATGGTAAATAATAAATAAAATGCAGAAAAGTCTTGATTATAGGGATGTGTTTGTCACCTTTAGTGAGAAGCGGGGTTAAGGGACAATTTACTCGACCTATCCAATTTCATGTGGTTAAGCAAATTATGTTAATTGAAGTTTTGTTTTTAAACGTAGTAAAAAAAGTGTAACTTTGTTTAAGACTTTTTCTTGGGTTGAGAGTAGGTTAATTTGTGTTCATCTTTTCTATTAGATAATTAATGTAGCATTAAAAGTAAATTGGAGATTCGAATATTAAAGAAGGGTATGTAAACATTGAGCACAAAGTTTTTTGGGTTATATTTTGAAATTTGAATTGTGGTGGATATATGACATAGAATGATTACAATATTATGAATATAAGTAGCAATTGATTTCTTTTGCAATTGTTATATCTTTTTACAAAATTGAGATTCCTCAAATGTATATATAAATGGGGCCTTTCAAACGGGCTCTTACTTCATAAGCTAGAGAATTCATTACATTCTTTATGAACGGAAGTTTAACATAAACCTGACGTAGACTCGAGGTTATAAAAAATGTTTTCAGAAGTTGATGTAAGTTTGATGTTATTCCATAACAACAAAGTATAGAGACCTATACAAGGGATGGGCTCGTGGATTGTG
Organism: Picea engelmannii; assembly: GCA_009831015.1. Lineage (NCBI taxonomy): Eukaryota > Viridiplantae > Streptophyta > Pinopsida > Pinales > Pinaceae > Picea > Picea engelmannii. Next base: position 62,214 of record ML807740.1, on the reverse strand, counting down.
GATATATCGTTTTTAGTCAATGAAATTCTACATAAGTCTCCTTACCATCCATTGGTAATTCTTTCAATTATTTTGAAGGCTTTAACAAACATTTAGTTTGTTTTTTCAAAATAGAGTTAATAAACGCAATAAACTATGCATTTTACAATATTTTACTCACCCATCCCAAGTAACCCATGAACTTCCCATAACATATTGACCAATAACAACACAACACCAGGGATATACAAAATACGCAACAATGTCACTGTGGCACATCCTTTTTTATGGACACTAGTAACGATAACCTAAAAAAACAAGGGCTTGTTTCAAATTTGAGATATGTTTCAAGTTGCTTTAAATGAAGATTGAATGTTAGTTTAATTTATTTTTTTATGTTTTATGTATATTTTTAAATTTTATAAAATTTGAAAAATGCATGTTAGTTGTTTATGAGATGTTTACTTTTGTATTTTAGCAGAATTTGAAAAGCGCACGTTTGTTATCTATGAGATGTATACTTCCATATTTTAGTTATATTGTGTAATGTATCTAGGAAGGATAATATGGGGTATCTAGGGAGATACCCAAGGGGGATAATGATAGATATGTTGCTATGTATGGATGCCATCTCTAATAAATAAAACCCATGTAATAGTGTGAAAGCAATAATTGTAAGAGAGCCTACTAGAAGGTTTTGTCTATTACAAAGCTCCTTCTCTATAAAGTTCTTAAAAGGTAGATAGAACTATATAAAGAAGTAGAAGCAATGTAATGAGATATCTTGTGAAGGATATTGTAATTGTAACAAGCATGGCTTGTGGAGTGATTCCTTCCTTAAAGAGTACTTGATGGTGTTACCCTACCTCAATGGTTCTTCTCTGCATTCTTGTGTTTTTTATTGTGATGTATGCATTTGATATTTATGAAGTTTAAAGGTTTATTTCTCAAGTTAAGGGTTTAATTTTTATCTTTTATATATCAAGATTTATTACAAGTGATATTAGAGCTCTTTTTGGGGCAAAAAAAAAGGAAGAATTTTTTTATTTTTGCAGATTTTTAAGGGAAAAAGAGGATGACAACATTCAGACAATTTCTAAAACTTTATATGCATATTTTGAAGAATTTAGCTATATATTTGAGTTCCTCTCGAAAAGCACTTGATTTCAAAAAACAAAATCATCCAAATTCGAGACTAGGAAGTGGAGTTATCGCTAATTTAAAATCATTTGTTTTAGGGTTTTTTCGATGACGACCATGCAATTTGTAGATAAGATATATTTCGATAGAGTGCCTAGATTTCAATCAAACTAGTGCTAGTGGATGTAGAGTAGCCGTGACATTTCATAATCGTGGTCATAATAGCTAATCATAGAAGTATCACCAAAGTTATGATAAGTTTACATTAATTTTCTCAAACCCTAGTCACAAAGAGGAACTCCATTGAAAACTACGTTATTTATTCAAAACCCTAGTTCTATTTTTGGGTTTTCACAAGGAAGATATATTTTATAGCGCAATTTGATGGTCCTAGTATTGAAGAATACATAAAATGGATAAAGTCTAACCATCCAATATTTTGGAGAATATATCTATCCATTGATTTAAATGGTGATGCTCACATATGGTGGGACTCATATGGACTTAACTATGAGAGAGAAAGGCACTTTTGGATGAAGAATGTGAGAAACTATACTACTCTTCTCGTTCTAAGAAGCAAGATAGTGAGATCCATAGAGGTTTATTTTCATGTGACAACTTCATATTATAGGTTCATGGATGTATTCAACAAAAGAAGGTCATTGTTTCTAATAACCGTAGTTGCAAGCATAATGCCATCAATGTCAAATTTGCTAAAAGATTGCAAGTTCCTACAAAGCATATTTAAAACACAGAGGATGAGGGTGAGAATGTTCAAATTTTTAAAGATTTGAATATTACCATGGATAAATATGTGTTGCATTCAAATTTTCATGCTATAGTTGTGGATATTGTTTTGGGACATTCTAGATGAAATTAGTTGGAATAGTTAATATTAATGTGTAAAAGAAGTTTTTGAAGCTTTAGTATAAGAAAAAGAAAATTACAATGCAAGATATTTCTCTTACTAAACAAGAAGGGCCCAAGGGGACACTTGAAGAAGTGGTTGCAGGGAAACTAATTGCAGTACCTACTAGCACATCAAATAAAGAGTTCAAGGTTGAATTAGAAGAATAGCTTATAGAAGCACACGAAAAAAGTCCCGAGAAGGGCATAAAAATGAAGAAAAAGCCAAGGATATAAATAACTCAAAGGAACCCCGTGTTGAAGAGTCCAAGTAAGAAGAACTGGTAGCTAAGGTTGATGTATATCGCCATCCACAACACCAAGAGAAACAATAATCATCGAGGCAACGACGTGAACATCAACAAACTTGTGGACCAACATGGAACTTAAAAGACAACCAATATGGAGGCACACGGGGGACTAAAAGCTATGCATGGAGACATCAAGTAACATTGCAACAACGTGACACCAAAGGAGCAGATATAATCAATATTGAGGTGGCAAGGAAGTACCTAGACCCCGTGTTCACATTTCACTAAGATGGATGGATGCTCGTGCTTGGTACCAGTTGGCTACATTGCTTAGTCAATCATATTGTATGTCTTCCTCCCATGTTTCGAGGACAAAACATGAGAATGAGGATGGAATGTAATGTACCTAGGAAGGATAATATGGGGTACCTAAGGAGGTACCTAAGGGAGATAATGATAGATAGGTTGGTATGTATGGAGGTTGTCTCTAGTAAATAAGGCATATGTAGTAGTGTGAAAGTAATGATTGTAAAAAGGCTTACTAGAAGGTTACACCTACTAGAAAATTCCTTGGAGGTAGATAGAACTATACAAAGAAGCATAAACAATGTGATGAGATGTCTTCTGAAGCATATTGTAACTGTAACGAACATGGCTCATGGAGTGATTCCTTCAATGACTAGTATTTGATGATGTTACCCTACCTCAAGGGTTCTTCTCTAGATTTTTGTGTTTCTTATTGTGTGGAATGCATTTGATATTTATGAAGTTTAAAGGTTTATTTATCAAGTTAAATGTTTAATTTATTTTATTTTTATATCAAAGTTTACTATATACTAGATTTTTTCATTACATATTCTTTTAAATTTCTTGCACTCAAACATATTTATATCTATATTCGTACTCAAATCTCGTTATTTTGGTTCTTTTGCTTGATCCAAACTATTCAATGAATCAAGGAGGACACAAAGTTAATTAAGTCGCGAGGGAAAGAGTTCATCGACATAGTTGGTCAACAAATTCCCAACTTTTGCACTTGTGAGTTTTGAAAACAAGACATATTATATATTAACCCAAAACATAATGAGTAAGAACCCTCCAAGGGCAACAATGATGGTCCTTGCTCATGTACATGGAATTCAACAACAATATTTAAATAATTATTCTTCATAGTTGTTGGGATACACCTAATAGTTATCCATATTACTAAGTGATACACTCTTAACCCAAACAAGGGGATCTCATACACCAATTTAGTATTTGGCTTGGCCATGACCTTAAAAATAAATTATTGTTATTATTATTATAATATAAAATATATTTTTATATTAATCAAAATATTCACACTAATTGATTAATTCAATTAAATGACAAAAAAATACTCTAAAACAAATAAATCCTCTTTTTCCATATTTGAATGAATACTTATCTCTTTTTAACTCTTTTTTTTTCTTCGCGAGAGAAAAAAATTCTATTATATTCATCATCTGAATATACATGTTTCGTCATCTTCAAAACATGCCTTGACAGACATACTTTCAAAAAACTTTTTACCAAAACTACACATAGAACTAGTCTGCATATACTATCTTTATCAACAAAATACATTGTCTAGTTAAACCTATACAAAAAAACCATCCTCATAAACAAACTTTTTATGGCGACTTCAAAGGCAAAATTCCATGGCCTCAGTTTCCACTCCCTAAAGAACTCGTAAAAATCGAAGGCACCCTTTTGCAGTTCCAAAGCTTCTTTTGATAGTTCATATGCCTTTGAATTGAGCTCCCTTTAGACGTGGTGGAAAGAAAACCACTCAAAAGCTTTGAAGTTCAGCTTGATCTCTTTCAAGATGTTTTCTAGATTGGGATTTTGAATGGAAATTTTGCCCTTGTCCCAATCTATTGCCAACTTGGAATCACCAAAAACCTGAAATTTATTCAGGTTATTTTCCTTAGTTGTCTCCAAAAGAGTCCACATAGTGATGAGTTCAGCTCTGTTATTCGTCCCACCACCAAGAGCATATCTAATGTGGATGTAATGATTATGATTGATAAAGAGAACCACCCCTACTCCACACTTTGGTGGGTGCCCTTGATAGTCCCCGTCAAAATATCCCCATGGGACTATATAGTCGATAATAGGGAGAAGCAAAGATCGAGTCTTTTGTTCCTTTGGGTCTTCTTTGAATTCTTTCACCAGACTGAGAGTGATTGTCGCTGTGACTTCCGAGGGTACTATTTTATCCTTGAAAATGGAATTATTACGTGCCCACCATAAATTTGAAATCTTGGAAGGCCAGCGTAAAGAGAAACAAATCTGTCCTGGATCCAAGATCTGTAGCATTCTTCCAATGTTTCCTTCTTCTAATCAACTTTGGCCTTTAGTTGTTCTTTGATATGCCTCAATACCTGTCTTGCATAAGGGCACAAAATGAAGAGATGAGAAACAGATTATGAGTTGCTTTTACAGAGAGGACATTTGTTTGGACCACACCACCCTCTCTTTTGACCATTGTCCCATGTCAACAATTTTTTGTTCATGGCCAACCAAAGGGTTATTTTGCATATGGGGGGGGCTTTGAGTTTCCAGAGGGGCTTCCACCACCATTTTAAAGGAGCATTATTTTTGTCTTCGAACCAAGCTTGATAGCCTAGTTTGACCGAGTAAGAACCGTTCATAGGGTTTTTTGACCAGCAGAGGGAGTCTTTTGATTCTTCTTATAGAGAAACAAATTTTTCACATAAACGGGTAATGTAAGAGTCTCATTCCCGATGTAAGGCCTCGAGGAGTCCTAGAGTAATCACATCCTTCCATCCTAGATGACCTCTAGGCTGGGGAAAGCCTACACATGCATCATTCAAGGAGAGAATGTTGTTGTTCCTTAAGACTTGAAGGAGGGGAGGAGGAAACCTGAAAGAATTCCCTGCACCTAGCCATGGGTCTTCCCCTAGACAAACACTCTTCTTGTTTCCAGCTAGTGGAAAGGCTTCCACCAAGGCTTTCCATAGAATGGAACCCTTTGGGAATTTTGATGGAGTGCGGAACTAATCAGTAACAAAAATATTTGGAAAATATTTTGAATTCAAAACTCTTATCCAGAGCGAATTTCCTTGCGTAAGTCTCCATAAGTTTCTTCCAGTAAGAGCACAGGCAAAAAGTTGAATATATTTTAAATCCCACCTCGCAGTTCCTTTGGGGCTACAGTTGATTTCCAACTTGCTAGGTGAGTACACCCAGGGAAGTTTTGACCGAGCCATAAAAAATGAAAACTAATCCTGTGAATTTTTCCAAGACTCTTTTAGGGACTGCAGTAATGGAGTTTCAGTACACAAGGACGCTTTCTAGGACAACTTTCAATACACTAGTCTGCCTCCTTTGGACAACATCCTATTTATCCAGACATGGATCTTGACTCCACTTTCCTTATAAGCCAATTCCAGTCCTCTTTCTTGTAACAATCTAGCTTTGGGTGGAAGCCCAAGTATTTGAATCCTTCCTAAAGAGATTTTTTTTGGGCCAGGATGATATTAAAAAGGGAGGAGGTTTCGACTTCAGAACAAGTGTTGAGGATGATGCAATATTTTTTCTAGATTGACCGACGTACCAATTGCACGACGGTAAAGGTTTAGGATGTTTTTAAAGGCGACAAGGTCCCTCTACGAACCAAACAAACTGCAAAATATTGTCTACAAACTGTAGATGAGAAACCTCTTCAAAATCAGAGACCTTGACTCCTCTTATAAGGCCGATGGAGCAAGCCTCCTTTAACATTCGACTAAGGGCTTATGCAATGATAAAAAAGATGAAAGGGGAAAGGGGGAAACCATGTCGGAGGCCTCACATGGCTTTGAAGAAACGAGACAGGGCCCCGTTGACGAGAATGGCAAAGGAGGCACTATGTAAACACCCCATAATCCAGTTTACAAAGGACAAGTTCATACCCATCTGAATTAGTACCAAACAAAGAAAAGTCCAATTGACTTTGTCATAGGCCTTTGACATGTATACCACCTTAATGATGGCCGCTTTGAGGTTTCGTTTCTTGACAAAGTGAAAGACTTCTTGTGCAATAACTACCGCATCATGTATCTGCATGTTGTGGAGAAAACCAAATTGTTTCATCATAGGATCAGGCTTTTGGGGAGAAAGATTCTCCCACGATGAGGCTACCAACTTCTTGAAATCCTCTTCTTCCAGCCAAACTTGGCTTATTTTGAGGGGAGCTAGAGGAAAATAAAAAAATGTCAACCACTGTAAAGAAATTGGTTGATGATTCAAGATTCCTCCAACTCCGACTGAAGCTTTGAATTTGGATCCCATTCCTAATAATGTTTCTGAGACCAAAAACCGATCTAATATTTTAGACACCTCCTCGTTCCCCGTTATGAAGTTTCTCCATGTGGGAGCTAACTTAACAAGTTCTAGATCCACTAAACGCGCTTTCTCCAGAAAAGAGAGGAAAAATCCTTTTTGTCAATCTTCTCTAGGGTTCACTCCCCATACTTCACGAAGGGAAAGCGTAAAATTCAAATCCCCTCCTACTACCAAGAGAGGGTTGGCGAAAACACATGCAAAGGACAATTCTTCCCAAAAGGGGGCCCTATCAAAATACAAACCATAGATATTTACAACAGAGAAAGCTAAATCATTGTTTTTATGCTTTAGTTTGACCGAGATGGAGGAACAAATAGAGAACAAAGTCAGAGCCTGAAAATCTTGGCTCCACCCTGAAAGGAGGCCTCCAGAATTTCCATTTACATCAATGGTGCAAAAGGACCAATTCTTGAGCCACTAGCGGAATGTCTCCCTGGCACTCTCACCGAAACACATAATCTCCTGAATCAATAGGATGTTGGGTTTCAAGTTCAGGAGCAATCTTTTGAGGGCAAGTTTTTTAGGGGCGCCCCGAAGATCCCCGATGTTGAATGAGAGTATCTTCATTGCGCCCCCGAAGGAAGGGATTTACCCGCTCTGAGGGCCCTTGTGATGGTATCTTGGGTACCTTTCTGAATTTATGCAACAAATTTTTCTTTCACTTTTGACAGGTGGGACTTCCTACCCACTTGTGAAAGGAGAGGGGGGTCAAGAGCTAAACCTCCTTTGGAAGGGGAAAGCTTTTTTGGGTAGACCTTGGATCTTAAGGCATAACTTTTGATAGGGGGAGGAGAGGGGCCAAGGGGGAAGGGGATAAAGCACATGGCAGGGGAGCTTCTTCCTGAACGAGGGAAAGACTGGAACCCCTTAAGGTGGATGGATTCGGAGAACTTGCAAAGGACTTCGAAGGAGGGGGGGAGCAGAAAGAGGGGAAACTAACATGGGATCCACCTGCTTACTATCCAGGGGAGGCAGGAGGGGATCTTTCAGAGTCTTTACTTGAAAAGAAGATTGCTCTAGAAAGGAGGGAGAAAGAGGTGATGGGGCAGGGGAGGGGCCCTGAGGGATGTCAACGAAGGGGATGCCAGGGACACAGGCAGAAAGAGAAACAAGACAGGGATCAAGGGAGGGTGAAACCATACCTGAGGCAGGAGCCTGCTGTACCAATTCACCCAGAGCCACGCTAGAGGAGACCACTTTGTCCGGATCCAAAGAGATTTATGAATTCTTGCCTTCAATGGAAACAACATCATGTGCAACCTTTTGACTAATGGAAGACTTTGTTTTCCATACTTTTGCTCTAGGCTGGCTAAAAGGGGCAACATGATTACATTGGGCATGCAGATGGCCTATTTCATGGCAACAATGGCATCTAAAAGGTAGCCTCCGGTAGTCTACCTTCTAGTGCCATGTTTATCCTCGAAGACGATGTCAATACTTTTGACCAGACCTTCTGTGATGTCTACCTCAACTTGAATCCAAGCCCAACGACTGTCTTTTTTGGAGGCCCAATTCGGCTCAGGTCTGACAAAAGAACCCAACTTATTTCCAATTGCCCCTATTGCTTCTCTCGACCAAAAGGCCCAAGGTAAACCTGGAAAAATCGCCCAAACCTTTATTAAGGCCACTGTTTCCTTCATAAGATCGAATTCTATTGTCCATAGTTTTAGGTAAGACCTGACGAATCCCAAAACCAATTTTTTTTCAAAACCGAGTCACAATCCTCAGTAGACTAAAACATGAAAGAAAACCAACCTCTGGCGAGGAGATGAAACTTCGGGGAATATCCAAGTTTTAGTTTCCACTGGAGGTCCAGCCATTTTGAGAGGGCTTTTTTCGCCTGAAGCTTTACCATTAAAACTACCCACCAATAATTTTCCTGCAACCAGGGAAATATCCGCAATGGAGATATCTTTCCCTACCACCATCCTTACAAAATCCCTCTTCTCCTTAATTCACTTCGAAGATTTTCTTTGCGAATGACCTAGCCGACCTGAAACTCTGGGGGATTTACTCTCCTCCTGAAAGTTTACTTCATTTTTTCTGGAAAGCAGAGGGGGAAGAGACCGTCGACAGGGTGAATTCTTTCGAAGAGAGACGAAGGGGAAATTTAAAACCAGAAAAAACTGCTCCATTCCTTGGAAAGGCTTCCTCTAGATCCGCGTCATGCCTGGCACGCTCGAAAACCTCGACTATTGCTTCTGGATGAGACTGAGAGAGCGTGTGACAGATGGGCAGGAAAGCCTTTCCCCTTTCCTAAAATTCTTTAGGAGATACGAATACCCTTTGGCTAACCGGGCCGACGTCAAAGTCTAGCTCTTCATCCTCTGAGGGCTCCATGTGGCCAAGGCCATGCGAGGGCACATGCTTGTCAAACAGAAAGAAAGGAAAGAGGCAACCAACGAGAGGGGAAGACGAGACAATGCGGGGTGTTTAGCCACCGAAGAAAAAAGAAGGGGAATCGAAAAGGAAGAGGGACGGGAAAAGAGGGCCTACAGTTTTAAGCCGCAGGAGACATCTTTTGGGAGAGATTAGCTGCAGACCAAAATCCCCAAATATAACGCCAAGGGTTAGCTCAAGTCAAATTTTAGTATTATCTCTTTTTAACTTACCATTTAAATAAATTCAATTTTTTTCATTCAATTATCTCTTTTTAACTTGCCATTTTTAAAAAAATATTTCAATAAATACTTGTTTTTTTTTAATATGCAATTTAAATAATGTAAATCACCAACATAACATTTAAACCTCAACAATGAACCAAAATCCAACCCAGTAGGCCAATTTTAATATTATAATTACATTAAACAATATATAAACACACTAAATTAAAGGTCCTCTGTTAACCGGAAACCGGCCTATATACGCCCATGTGACTGGCTGCTCCCACGTCATTCCATCCACGAGGTAGGCATTTAGTTGGCGTAGGGTTTATTTTTCTTCATACACGTGTCAGTTACGGCGACATGTTCGATGGCAAATTGAGGAGCGGGCAAAAGCAAAGCACCCCAACACGGACGAAGAGAATAAAAATCCAAAAAAAATGTTGCAGGGAAATCTTATGAATGCTTTGATTTTTTCTGATTTTGGCTTGTAATGCCACGAGATCCAGTCCGTTCGGCTTCATGGGACGCAGAAATATATCTTTGGGCAAAAATTCGGAGGTTTCTGCAAGTTATTTAAGTGATTTTCGATTTTTTTCGGAGCAGATTGAGGTTATTTTGTGTATATAGCGAAGCGCTTGGATTCTTAGGTCGAATTAAGGGCTTTTCTCGCGGAATTGATGCAGAGCAAAGGAAGAGCTACAGGAAACAGTGTATTGTAGCTTTAAAAAAATAAATATCAAGGTTTTCCGATCGTGGGAGCCGACAAGATTAGAAAGTTTATTTTTCAGCCTTATTTTTAGGTTCTTGCGTGGGGAATTTGTCCGATCGGGTAGATTTTCTTGGAAATTTCGATGTTCAGGCGCATCTGAGTAATATTTTTGCGGAGGGAGCATTCTTCTTCCATCGGAGATTTATTGAGCCAAAATTTCGATACGATTTACAGGATTCGATACCTGTGCCTGTTATTTAAATTCACGAGGGGTATTAGCCCGATCCGCTAAGTTTCCAGGAGGATTTTACGGTTTTAGGGAGCTTTTTGGTGTTGCGATATTTTAATATGGTAAGAAGGCTGATCTGGACTTGAACAGCAAGCATCGCTGTTTATCAAGGATTTTTGAGAGCCATGAAGCTGTAGGGTTTGGCGGTTTTCCGGGTTTGTCTTACAGAGAAGTTGTGCCGAGGGTACTGGCAAGGGCGGTTGTCGGCAGGAAAGGTTTGTAGACACTATTGGATGCAGAGAAACGGAGCAGTCCGGGCATTATCCCTAAGGAGCGTGCGGATTATCTTTGATGGCCTCGTCGCAGGTCGCACCATCTCCTGCCACTTCCCGGAAAGATCACCTCGAAGCTGGCAGGCGTCGGGTAAGTTTCAGTCCATGAATTTGGGCAATTATGGATTCTGAAATCATTGTAATAGCAATTTACTTGTATTATGCCAAACTATAGTCTGTATTCGACTGCGTGATCCATGGCGATGCACGACACGGAAGATAAAATGCTGTTTATTTGGTTGAATTGCCTTTGTACAAATATAATCTTTTGCAATTGTAATAGCAGTTTACTTGTGGCAACGTGTATATGGTTGCGTGCTCAGTGATTATCTATATGCCCTCAAGTATCGGAATTCCGAAATGTGAAACAACAGGAAACGAGTAGTTGAAGAAGGGTACGGCAGAGGTCCAAAAGTGTTGGAATCTTTGGGGCAATCTGTATAGGAAACCGCAGGAAATAAGGGGAAATGCTGGGCAACGGTTTCGAAACACGAACAGAAATCTTCAAGTAAAATCTGTACAGATTCTAATATCAATGATGTAACAGCTGCCATAAGAATTCACAACAGAAGATTATTAACCAGAAGCATATATCATATAATCAATAGTCATAGTATCGGAACAAATGAGGATTCGATCTAAAATTAGCTTTCACAGTAAACGGATTAACATTAGAGGAGGTATACCTTGCATCCAGCAGCCCCAAACTTTCCTAACCTCTAGTTCCAATTCATATGAGAAATCTGCAGCTTATAGCTGCTGGCAACCTTTTCTTCAACTTGGGATTTTTCTAATGCAACCTTTTCTCCAACTTGGGATTTTTCTCATGCAATCTTTTCCCTAACTTGGGGTTTTCTAATTTCATACTGTAGTTATTTTATATTACGACATGCAGTTCCAACTTATTCAATTGTAGTAAACTGACATTCTCACCCTAATCCACATCTAGAACAATTACAAAATAGCTATCTGATCCTATCTTTTTTTTCAAGGAAAACCTAGCGGGAAACCCAATAGAAGCTTCCCCACATTTGTGGATGGCATCCCTAGTAAACCTGTTGGTGTAGACTACTGCGCCTAATCCAGGGGGGATTCGAATCGGCCACTTGCTGGCATGGAACTAGCCAATGCCCAACATTGGTGACAACTGGTTGAGCTAACCCCTCGGGCTTATCTAATCCCATCTTATCTTTTCGCAACTTCTCTAATTAGAGTAGCTTTGCTTTATGCTTTGATAGGAGTGGCCTTTGCACTCACACTATGTATTACCACTTATGTACTGAGTAGTGTTGTTGACCTACTTTGGTCATTCGTTGGACATTATCTCATCTTATCTTATCTAATCCTACCTTGGCATTTCAGAGATCCTTTTGTTTGCCATCACGAGACTCTATGAGTCAGCTCTTGGTCATCTCCATATAGTGCATGACCTTTATGATTTTATCAAGAGCACCATTGGGGGGAAGCAGGGGTGCCCCTCTATCGTCGACTCTATTTGTGATCTATAGCGATGAGTTGGAGTCTTTTATTAGGAAGCATATTTAGGACGGTGATGGTTGCCACCTAGACCACATGTTGATATCTTTGCTGATTTTTAATGATGTTTTGATCCTTTTGGCCTCCTCGCCTGAGGGCTTATAGAGATAAATTGATGCCCTATCCAACATTTATGATCTTTGATAGTTGACGATTAACCTCGGTAAAACCAAGGTTGTGATCTTTAACGCCTCAACTTGTGTTTTCTTTGATTACCTTTTTTACTTTTATGGGGTAGAGATCGAGATCAATATGGAAAATACATACTTGGGGGTTCAATTCATGAGGTTGTGTTTCATCTTGTGACATGCCCTCTAGTGTCGGCTTAATAAGGGATATGGCTTCCTTGCCCTTTGTGAGAGACAATGTTTCCAAAACCATTTCTAGGATATCTCGTCCATGAGACACCTCTTGCACATGATCATCAAACCCACGATCCTTTATGGTTACGAGGTTTGGGGACCAAGTGTGCTTTATGTCGATTGAGCTAAGATAGAGAGAGTCTAGGCCCTCTTCCTTATGCGCACTATCTGATGTAAGCAGATTATTCCCTAATTCATTGATCACGTGGAGGTTGGGGCCTAGCTTTTTTGCCTTGAGGCCATCTTCCTATTGGTCTTGTTCTTTTATAGAGTGTTAAATTATGAGCTTGATTTCTTATGCGGATTATTTCTGTATTTTCTTCAACACTTTGATTCCAGCTTAATACATTTGAACAATATAGAATCATATTGAATAGCAATAATCATGTAGATACGTAAGCATGCACATCAGCAACACATATACCCTGGGGAAACCTTGTACAGGGAGAAAAACCCCAGCAAACGATATTCCTTTATTGCATTAATAATGTAAGATCACTTACAAATATCCTCCATGAATACTCTGCTCTTAAAGAGCTTGCCAAGTTGACTCTGACCTGACTGTGTAACTAAGAGACCTTGCTGATATCTAAACTCCTGTTATGGACCAGCACTGAA
>ML807740.1:0-11747 GCA_009831015.1 Picea engelmannii | reverse complement strand
TGAATCAATAGAACATCTGACTTGTAAGTGACCACTAACCATTGAATAACACTTTTATTATGGGAAGTGCTCAACCCACTTTTGTTTAGGGACAAAATATCATTTTTAACCCTCCTATGTGCTGTCCCTGCTCTAAGGGTCCCATGGATGCTTCTTTCTTTGTCAGATGGATGAAAGGTCTCCTCTCTAGAGTGTGTACACCCCAGGAAAGAATTCCATCTATCTGTAAACCCTCTTCAACTTCAGAATCACCTTTTTGGAGGATATTAAATGGTAATGATATAAATTCCCACTCTTCACATTTTCTGACAAATCTTCATAGTTCCCATTGTTCTCTCCATCTAGAAAGTGCCTTCCCCTACACCTCTCATCCCACCAAAAATCGAGGCTTCCCCTCCATTCATAGTAACTATATAATCCTCCATCCTGTTTAGGGTTGAGAATGTACATTCCTTTTCCATAGCACATGATGGAAATCCTTATCAGGTAAAGCCCTACTATCCCACTTAGGGCTATTCCCATCATCTTTCTTAGAGTGTTCACTAGAGTCAATTTGATCAAATTCTTTGTGAATTTGAGCATGAAGGGGATGTGAAATATCCTTGATCCTGCTGATCAAGATATTTGCTACTGATCCAATGTTTTGTCTTGCAGATCTGATACACGGGGGGTTTTTGGATATGTTTCAGTTGTGTGTTTGAGATCTTTAAGGTTATTGCATGTGCATGTTGGTTATTTCAATTTTCAGGTGCATGTTGGTTATTGCATGTGCATGTTGCGTATTTATGGTTTAAACAATATATAAAGGATGCATGCGGAAGTAAAGAACATCAACTGCCCAATAACATATATTATGCGACTCAAGCATGGAAATACAATAACACACTAGAAATATAGAGTATAATCGTCAGCTAGATCTCATGAATCGTCACTGGAATACAATCAAATAGCATAAAAATACTCGTGATTAGAAGATGAATGCAGATCTGATGCATGCACAGATAGATCGACAGAAATATGTGACTTCGGAGAAATACGGTAACCGCTACCAACTGGAAAACTCGTCCGGAAGGATAGACCGTTAGAATGCGCCGGAAATTGCTCCAATAGAAGCGCCCTGGCCTCTAGACTGGAATGGATGAGTGCCGGATATCAGATCTGGCCTCTGAGGTACTGGATCTGGACCCCTGGGGGGTTGCGCACCTCTTGGGACACTGGATGTGCCCCAAATGATTCCACCGACGGAATCAACTGCTATAGGGCTCAAAACGATCGTCTCGCCAAATGCGGAACTGGGTTGGAAGGGTTTCCTCGGATCTGTCCTGATGCTCTGTCTGCAACCCCAAATGTACTACCGGAAGAGCTGCGCCCTAAATGGCTGGATAATGCGCTCTGCAAGATTCCACCATCAGAATCGGATGATAAATGGCTCAATAGAAGTGCCCTGGCTGGATCTCCACTGGGTCGGAAGGAAACTGCAATCTGAGCTCAGACCTCCTGCAGCTCCACAAACCCTCAATTTGACTTGCGCCCTCACTAGCTGAGCTGCTCACACTGTACTGGATACTCCTGAATAGCTCAGTGAAATACCTGGATGGTATCTCCGATGGGTTAGGGTGTGTCTCTCAACACCGAAACCGATCAATGGTGGTGGTTTCCTCCAAAAATCCACAAAACAGCAAGGTCGACTCTCTTCCTCCTTTGGGAACTTTCAACATCAAATCATAACAATGCATAATGAGGAATTAGGTCAAATTCCTCCCTTTATACCATTCCCAATCTAATTCACCATTGACCTAACTTAAGCTAGGCGCTTTCCTCCTAAGGTGAATAATTAATTAATTAAGTCCCACTTTAGCACCTTTTCATTCTAATTCTTCGTTGACTTAGGCTTAAGTGACTTTTCCTAAGTATTTTGGCTTAATTCATTGTTTAGCCATCAATTCCTCCTTATTTCTCCGTCTTGTTCCCTGTTTGTGCGTGACTATAGTCTACGGGAACACATAGACTACTAAGTCACTCCTTGCTGGCCTACTCTTGTGAACGGGACATCACAGGATGAAGGTCTCTGAGTCTTTACCACATAGAAATCCTTCTTGTCTCCCATAATATCTTCCAATCCTAAATGTCTGTCGTTTGATCCTTTATTCCCTTGGGGCATAGGATTATGGCTTGGACCATTATTTCTCATATCTTCTTCTAACCCATCCCAATACATCTCAAAGAGTCCCATTGGGCAATCTTTTTTTCTGTGTATATTGATGACAAGCATTGCATTTCAAAGAGACATTTTGATAGTCAAAAAGTTTAGTGATCTACATTGTCCAAAACCAATATGTATAGTCTTAAGTAAGCCATGTCTAAGAGCCATTTCCACGCATACCTTAGCTATAGACCTAGAAGAACTAACTTTGGATCCTTCATCTACACTCTCAAAATGCCTTGGCTGATTACTGATCAACATAAAGACTTTCTCTTGCCACAATTCAATAGGCAAACTAAGAAGCTTTACCCATTCAACCTATGTATTTATACTATCCCTCCGAGGGTCAAAACAAGGCAACCACAATTTTAAGGACAATTGGGTATTACTCTAGGATTGGTCCTGTTGTTGAATAATCTCTAGATCTCTGCCTGCTTTGAACACAAAAGTTATCCACCCCTTCATGAATAAATGAAAGGAGTGGTCGTACCCTAGAATTGTCCTCCAACGATTTCGAATACACTTGCTCATTGAAATCTTAGAGGCGAATCGACCATGGAACTTTCCCACCAGAGCAAATTCCAAGAAAAGACCCTCACGGAACACAAGTTTCAACTTTTCCTTTCACAATTTTAGCACCTACGTTTTTCTCCTATGAACCCCGTGCTTACTCCCTCTATTCAGAACACGATCTTCTGTCACCTTCTCATAAACCCTAATCCTGCAATCACAATGCAGTTTTTCTTCTAGTAGCTTGGAAGTTGGAACCTCTATCTCCTTGGGGAAAATCTTTATGAAAATCACTGCCTATGGAAGGATTCTCTGAGTCCTTTGGGAGATGATCAGTGCATGGATGAGTAGCATGGGGAGGTGACTTTATGATGGTACAAGCAGGTGGTGATGGAGGCCATAATATCTAGTACTGTTCCACTGACACATTGAGCTGATTAGAGCGTGGGGTCCATGATTCAGTGTTATTGGACAGGTTCTCACTCCCCTTATGTCCATTATGGTGGTTAGGGTTTGGGGCCAAAAAACCCCCTATTGTACATTCATTCAAATCTGCAAAGGTTCCGACTTTTGGAGTGTGAGAACTTACTCAGAGAGCTCCAAATGTGGTCCTAGCAATGACGGGAACATGTAATTTCTGCCAAGTCCTTCTAGTGGGTCAACAGAGTAGTCCATGAGATCCTCATCCTCTGCCTGATTCTGATTCTCCTCAGTGTGTACCTCATGCCATCCCATTTTTGCTTTTCCACTTATAAAATAATAATAATAATCTAATTTTGGTGTATGAGACCCCCTTGTTTGTGGGACAAGGGACTCCCTCCGTCCAGCGATTTGACTGGTACAGTGTATGGAAGTATACATATCCTACCCCCCTCTGGATTTGAACTTGTGACCTCTCAGGAGGAAACACATGTTCTTAACCATTAGGCCCACTTAGGCCCACTATGTTCTATACTTTTGCACGAGCATTGCATATATACATATATGTTTGACATAAAGCTTCCTTTTACTATTAATAAAACAATATGTACAGAGCTTTTATACAAAATAAAGTGGGCTGCATATGCAGCCTACACCTGTACTAGCACAGAATAAGCAAAATCGAAAAAGTGGGCTGGCTTATGCCAAAATACCCATTACATACAGCCGCAAATAAACGTAAGTCCAAACCACTAAATAGCATTGGCCTGCTCTGTGGCAAGGCATGTCATTGCCAAGGTGAGAGCGTGCTGACTTGGCAGGGGAAATTCCAGGTGTCTCCCAGCTCATGTTGCAGGGGTCCTGCCCTAGGAATCTAGTGACTGATGTAAATGAGCCATTTCCATCTGGAACGTATGGACCTGCATTGTAATCTTCAAGAACAGGCTTGCACAAATTGCTGCACCGTCATACCACAAGAAATTTGTGAAGGCTCTCTATCATTAAATAAACGTTCATTGCATTTCTTCCACAGAAAGAAAAGAACTTCATTTTGGCCTGCATTTGTTTCTTGCCATCATAATATTTCTGGTATGAACATTTCTTTTACTGGGCTAATTCACGTCACAGGAAGTAGGCTGTTGTTGGATAGCCAAGCGGCCTGCCAACCTTGTGTATGTGTGCATGCACGTTTGCATTCCTATACTATTGTTTCAAGCTTATATGTCCTATTTGTTCCACTGATGCACTGTTGTGTGCTTATTAAATTTGTTATATACGGTGTGTTGAAGCAACCAAGCTTATATGTTGATGCTGTTGGATGCTTTACTCTATTTCCAATGTTTGTTTGAGTTGCGATTATGAGGACAGTTTAGATTTAGAAGTCAGTTTGGATTTAAAGAGATAAAAAAGGTTAAGCATGATATTTGTGTATCTTGCTCATGCTTGAATGGTTCTTGTTTGTTTCTGTAAACAACAGCATATCGAGGATTTGACACAGGAGAAATTTTCTTTGCAACGAGCACTCGATGCCTCAAGGACATTAGCAGAATCATTGGCTCAGGAAAATTCATCTCTCACAGATGCCTTCAATCAACAGGTAATAATTAGGCAATAGATAATGGCTCTTGTATGCAAACCATATTAAAGATGTGTTTACTGGTCTGATACTATTGTAAAAGTTTATATGCCATGCCTGAGAACATTGAAACAGTGCACAAGATTATGCAAGAAATGGTTTTATTATTTGATACTCAAGTTGCAAACTAAGAACAGTGCACTCTGTTAAGCTACCTGCATGTGAGTTTTACTGCTATTTTGGATATTTCTACTTGCTTTTTTTAGAGTTTTTTACTTCATCGTTTTGACCTTTGAATGACTTCATGTTTTTCCTGCTCTTACTTTGTCATGCTTATGTTTGTTCCTCTCTATCCACCCATTTCCCTGCTGGCAACTAGCTATGCTTATTTCACAGTCATTCCACTCATGAGTCTGTTATCATGCAAATCTGCACAGGCAGATTGGCCTAATAACTATAGGCAAATGAACCCTTGTCACAGTTGGAAATCCTCTCCGTTTGGACTGTTGTTTTTCCAGTCTCAGGGGGTGTCCCTAAGAGATGTATACTTCCATCTAACCTAAAAATCTGCACAAATTCCAAGATGATCCGCACACAAAGGACTCTCTCTTGGGCTGTCCATAAACAGTCAAGAGCAAGGGAGAGTTTCAAATGATGTTCTTAAGTGGTTGAGATCATATTCTAGAGATAGATGTAACAACAAAGTGAATGTAAATGAATGAGAGAATGCGCGCCTTAAGTGAGAGGAATTCAAAGTAAGTGCACAATGAACTACCATAACCCTGCAAAAAATAATTTATTCAACAACAGCCAAGAGATTCAGAGAGCTAAAACGAAGCATATTTGTATCAGATCACATATTACCCAAGAGATTATTTGCATCATAGTGAGTCATAGGTGACAAGCTGCCATTGATCTCCTCGCTTGCAGTGAAGGTAGTGGCCTAGGTCTGGTAGGTGGAAGAGTGAGGACCTGTCCGCTGCAACAATACTGTATCAAGAAAGAACTGTCCGACCCTTCCTCTACTTCTCTACTCTCTATATATTTAACTCTCATCTCCTCTAAACCAAGTCGCCCTGACTACTGGAAAAATAAGGAAATAAAGCAGAGCAAGTCAAAGGCTCTGCATGCAAGCTAAATATGACCCCCTTTTTTGATTTTGGAATAGTTTTTTACCTTTCTGTTTGACTATCTTTTCCTTGTCTTCAGAATGGCTTTTCTTGCTGTTTGGAAAAGCTTTCCCTTTTCTGACTGCCTTAAGCCGCTCCATACTGCTGTGTGATTTTTTATTAACAAAAATCACTACTGCCACATCATACCAGCGCTGGATTAAGTATTTCTGTGGGAGGATGAACCTGCTGTCAAGTGACCTCCTCACTGCTGGCAACATATTGAAGACAAACCCTCTGCCTGATCTGCTGCCCAGAATTGCAGCCAGCAGCTGTATAGCCCTGTACGGCCCACCCTGTTACTGTACGGCCTACCTGCGGCCTGTATGGCCTATCTGTGGTTGTATGGCCCTGCTGTGCTGCTGTACGACTGCCTACGTGAGATGTACAGCCCAGATCTGCCTCTGTATGGCCCTCCTGCTGCGGTTCGACCCTCCAGAAATTAACTCTGGCTGTTAGGTATTCTTCACACATACACAACAAACTTTCTGCCCTTCAAAATGAGCTTTTCATTAAGAATGATTCCAAGCTTAGAAGGGCTCCCAACTGGGAAATCTGCCCACTGAAGGAAAAAAAAAATTACAGCAAGAACTTGGCTGAAAAACCCTGTTGAAGACAAACCCTCTGCCTGATCTGCTGCCCAGAATTGCAGCCAGCAGCTGTACGGCCCACCCTGCTACTGTAAGGCGTACCTGTGGCCTCTATGGCCCATCTGCGGCTGTAGGGCCCTGCTGTGCTGCTGTACAACTGCCTACGTGGGCTGTACAGCCCAGAGCTGCCGCTGTAGGGCCCTCCTGCTGCTGTTCGACCCTCCAGAAATTAACTCTGGCTGCTGGGTATTCTTCCTCTTGCTGCCCTCTTATTTTCTCCTCCTCCAGACTGAGCAAAAAGCCCTTCTCTTGGTCTCACCGAGAGTCACTGACACTCAGACACTTGTGTTGCTGCCATGTGTTTTCTCCTTTCACCTTGGCTTCCTTTTATAACATTGAGTTGAATCCCTAACCCTAATCTCCAAAGTGATTGACGGTTGAGATTAGATCTCACCTCACTTGAGATCAACGGTTGAGATGAAGTCTAAATCACTGATGTAATTAAATTACATTTTATTAAACTTTTCCTAACTCAATAATTAAAAAGTCATTCACTTTAATAATTCCTTTAATTAAAGTGAATTTCCAAAGTTTTTGAAAGGTCCTTTGGATGACTTTCACACGTCCGGCACTAGACCTGTGCAGAAGTACCTGTTCGAGCTACAATCATCAGCATTCCCACTTAGCGAGGAAGGTACTTCTCGAAGAGCCACTTGGAACTGGTTTTCCCTTCGGTCTTGACACAATGTCCCACACTTCATCCCGCACCATGGCATCCTGATATACCTGCTGATCTGCTGCTTCTTCAATGACGTTACTCATTAGTGCCATAAAGTTTGGAAACTTCTTTTGAGGCTTGCTCTTCCTAAATGTGCTCCCGGGAGCCTTAACATGCTCCCGAGCATACTTCAATGTTTGCGTAAACCACTTGGGTCTCCTTACAGAGTTGAAAGGTGCTAATTCCTCCTCCCTACCTGAAGTCTGACTCCTTGAACTGGATGCTGTTTAGTGTAGCTCATCCTTCAGAGCCTCCTGCTCCTCGTCCTCTGTCACTGGTAGTGGGCCATGTGACTTCCTAGAAACCAAACTCTCCTCGAACTTAACGTCTCTTCTCACAACTGTCTTCCTCTGCACTGGAATGAAGATCCTGTAAGCCTTTGAAGTATCTTTGTACCCCACAAATATGCCCTTCTCACCCGAGGGCTCCAACTTCGTCCTCTTCGCCACAGGCACATGGATGTATACTGGACAACCAAAGATCCATAAATGTCCTATCTCTGACTTCACTCCTGTGAATGCTTCCTCAGGTGTCTTGTCCCCCAATATCCTGTGAGGACTCATGTTCTGCACATATATTGCTGTGTTACATGCCTTTGCAAAAAGGAACATAGGCAAATCCTGGTAATGTATCATAGCCTTGGAAGAACCGATGATGGACCGGTTCTCTCTCCTTAACCCCATTTTGTCGAGGGTTGTACGAGACTATCAAATCCCTCTTGTTGATGACTGTAGCTCAGACATGTATTTCTACAAGGAGTGTCTAACTTGTGGAAATCATCATTTAATGACTCCTATGCTTTTTGGGAGTTCACTTTATTAATTAATTAATAAAGTGAACGCCTTTTTATAAAGTGAGTTTAATTTAATAAAGTGCCTAAGTTTTGGCACTAGTGACTTAAAAGTTAAATTAAATGTGAGCCATTGATCTAACGAGACAGTGAGATTTGATCTCGTCCGTTGAGATTAGGGATTTGGACCAACTCAATGTTATAAAACGATAGCAAAGGGAAGAGTAGAGAGACACATTGATTATTCACAGTGAGTGAGTAATTTGGCGAGGAGAGAACAGGGCAGCAACAACTGCACATGAATCAAGGTAGCATGTAGATCGAGGCAACCACAAATCAAGGCAGCACATAGATCGAGGCAGCACACACAGGTCTGTAAAACAGATCCGTACAATTGTACAGATATGTACGAACAACCTCAACAGATCAACAACACGTAGATCAAGGCACTGTGATTTATCAGGTTTGTAGGGTGTTTGTTGTTTTCTTTCTCAGAGCCATTTTCCCGAGTACGAGAGCTCTTGTAAGTTTCAAAGTTATTTTGAATGAAGAACTGATCTTGAAGAGCAGAAAAATAATTGTCCATGTGTGATTTTTCTTTTCTAGTTTTCCGCTGCAATGTTAAATAATTCTAGTAGTGTAAATCAGATCTGATCTTATTTATCTAGTTGTTGGTTTTAAGAAATTAACATGGTATTAGAGCTATTGCTCTAAGAGAAAAATAGATCCACAATTGTTGAGTGCAAAATTTTCAGATTCAGAGGTCTCAACAACAGTGTGCTTGAAGGGCTAAGCACAGGAAAAGCATTTCAGCTAGCAGTCTCAGGTTCGAGGACATGCTTGATGGGGTTTCAAATTTCTTTCCATGGAAGGAAAGAATCACTTTGCTCTTGGAAGAGAAAGACTTATGGGAGAATGTAGATAAGGTCCTTCTAGAGCCAGTGGATCTTGCAGAAAAGGCAGCGCAGGAGAAGGACATAAAGGCACAAAGGGTGATTCTAGATGCTGTAAAAGATCACCTGATCATGCATGTAGCAGAAAAGACCAAAGCAAAGGACTTGTTTGATGCCCAAGTTGGTCTCTTTCAGAGTGATCACCCGAACTGAAAAATGGTCTTGAAGAACAAGCTTAGAGATTGCTAGATGAGCAAATTCGACAATGTTACCAGTTACCTTATGAAGGATCACAAAGATCAGTGATCAACTTGCAGGTGTTGGAGAGAAGATCTTGGATGCAGAGCTAGTGAATGTAGCTTTGACCGGGTTCACAAAGTCATGAGAACCGTTCGTAAAGGGGATTTGTGCACGGGAGAACATCCCAGACTAGCAGAGATTATGGGATGACTGCATTCAAAAGGAGACTCGAGAGCAGTCCAGAGCCAACAAGTAGGGAGGAGGTGAGGAAAACTTGGCCCTCATCACCAAGGCTAAGAAAGGCAAAGGTAAAATCAAGAAAGGTAATAGTCAGGGAGAGGGACAACAATCTGGATAGAAGAGGGACTTGAGCAAGCTCAAGTGCTACATTTGTCACAAGAACGGTCACTACGCTTCTCAGTGTCCAGAGAAGGAGAAAAGCAAAGGGAAGGCACAACAAGTAGCAACCACAACAAAGACTCAATTGAGTGAACTTGCAACGAAGTTGGAGAGAGATTTCTCTCTAGTTTCCTGCCTTTTGACCATCACTATTGCTAGGAGTGTTTGGTATTTGGATAGTGGTATCTCTCGCCACATGACGAAAGCTCGAGAGATGTTCAACGGATTATCAGAGGAAGACTCAGAGCTACATGTAGAGCTTGGCAATGATTCCAAGTATGCAGCGAGGGGTCATGGGACAGTTTAGTTTCAACTTGAGTCAGGAGGAACCTTTGATGCAGTTACCTTCCATAGGGGGTAGGTGTTCATCTGCCCAGAGGGAGCCAGTCCCGACACTGCCGTGAAGATTGTAGTTGGGGAAGGGAGCTTTTGCAGGCTTTAGGGCAATCCTGTTCAGGCATTGGTGCACAACAGTGAGAGCCTGTGCGAGCTGTGGCACATGGGACATCTACATCACAGAGCACTACCCATACCGAGGAAGATGGTCACCAGGCTTCTAGACTTTAGTCTGGAAAAACAAGGGGTGTGTAGAGGTTGTGCTCTTGGCAAAAATGTCAAGGCTTCATTTCCTAGCAGTAAGACTCGATCCAAAGGGATTTTGGATCTGATACATTTTGATGTTTGCGGGCCTTTGTTAGTTGCTTTGGTGTAGGGTGCATCTTATTATGCAACCATCATTGATGTTTTTTCCGGGAAGACCTAGATCTACTTCACGAGAACCAAGGATGAGGTTTTCAGTTGGTTCAAAGAGTTCAAAGCTCAGGTGGAGAACTTGACAGGGAAGAAGATCAAGGTGTTGAGGACAGACAATGAGGGTGTGTATACCTCCAATGAGTTCAAAGATTTCTGCAAGAAGGCAGGGATCAAGAGGGAGAAGACAATGGCCTACAACCCACAACGGAATGGAGTTGCAGAGAGGAAGAATTGGTCTATTATCAGTGTAGTGAAGGCCATGATCCATGATCAGAGTCTGCCCATGTCTCTGTCGGCTGAAGCATGCAACATAGTTGTGTACTTGCAGAATAGGAGCCCTCACACGATACTGGAAGACAAGACCCCAGAGGAAGCATTCATAGGTGTGAGCCCTGAGATAGGACATCTTAGGATTTTTGGTTGTTTAGTCTACATCCACATTCTTGTGGAGAAGATGACAAAGTTGGAGTCCTCAAGTCAGAAGGGCATCCTAGTAGGATACAATGAGGATTCAAAGGCTTACAGAGTCTTTTTTCCATATCAGCGAAAGACGATGGTGAGACAAGATGTCAAGTTCGAAGAGAACTTGGCATCAAGGAAATCTCATGAGATTCCTACAGTTGCAGAGGATACACAACATGTGGATCTTAAGGATGAGTAGAGCGGAGAGACTTCTAGTGCAAGGGGCTAGCCTTCGGGGGAGGAGCAGTTGGCTCCCTCAATGTCAGCTAGGAGGCCCAGGTGGTTTGAGAAGACTTTGAGAGATGCTCAAGAGCACGTTGAGGCTCCCAAAGACCACATTCAGGGAGCGCAGACCTCCGCAGAGGTTTTCGACTTATATGGCTTTGATGACCAACATCATAGACTCAGAGCCTTCCAACTTTGAGGAAGCATCCAACCAACAGGTTTGGAGAGATTCCCTGGTGGAGGAGCATAACTCCATCACAAAGAATGATGTTTGGGAGATTGTACCGAGACTAGTAGGAAAGTCAGAGGTGACCTCCAGATGGTTGTACAAGATCAAGCATGCAGTAGATGGTAGCGTGGAGAAGTACAAGGCGCAATTCGTGGTTCAAGGATTCTCTCAAAAAGAGGGAGTAGACTACGTGGAGACTTTTGCTCCTGAAGCCAAATACTCCTTGTAATACCCCAAGGCCGAGCCCCGATTATAATTATGGATGTAACATGTTTTGTAGGTTGGTGAGCCAAGTATTTATAAGCTGGTAGGCTTATGTGTTTATTAGGCCAGAGAGCTTAGATGTCAAAGGCCAAGAGCCTGTTTTGTACATGTAAATATTCATATTATTAATATAAACAACATCGCTGCGTGTAGACCTACCATGAAGAAAGAGTATGGGGGACTAAACTCCACTAGACTGGGTAAGGGAGTGGGGCTGAGAGACTAGGAAAAGGGGCTAAGCTTGAG
>ML807739.1:208222-239129 GCA_009831015.1 Picea engelmannii | reverse complement strand
AGATTTTCCTCCCAAAAGATGTCCAATTACCCAAGAAAAAACCACCATACCCCTCTTCCATTTTTACAGTGAAAGCAAACCAGACCATATCCATGCTATCATATTTGTTAGGTTATTATTTTGATGAATTGGTAGATGAACCTATTCTAGGTTTTCTATCCATATTTTCCAGAGATGAAAAGGTCTCGGTAAATTTCAATTTCAGTCAAATTTTAGCCGACAATGTTCATGAACAATTCCTTAAGTTTCCAACTGAAGGAATGTTCAAATATTCATCAATGTTGGTTTATATGTTCCTATTTTATCAAGTAGATAGGTTTCCTTTTTCACTTCAGAAGTTAAATGAGCAAGGAATCCCATAGACAGTTATATTTTGGACCTCATTAGTGAGAAAGAACTCAACAGAATACAACTTCAAGGATTTCACTAACCAATTCATCCATCCAGCTACTTGTTTGTTGAACAACATCACAGAACCCAGGATTAGTGAAGAAATTCAGAAAGTTTTTCACCTATCTGATCAGGCCAAGACAAGTGTCTGGTATTTATACCATAACTATACATAAATAAGGGTGTATGGATGTGAGCTGCCACTATACAAATTACCTAAATACCTCCCAATGAGGATTTTAGCACTAGAGTATATAAGGCAAATGATAAATTCATATGAGATTCATTTTGTTGCAGCCAACAAGAAATCTCAATTCAGAATCAAAACTCAGATTGGACCTTTTATTTGCAACAACAGAGAAGCATGGGAAGAGGCAGACACCCTACCAGATTACAATAAAAAATTGAAGACAATGGCCAAAGACAACTCTAAGTTTGCAGGGATACAAGGAAGAATTATTGTTAGGGTCCTAACCCGCACATAGGTAGAACAATATATTCAGATGTAATAAAGGTCAATATTAATAAGGCCTTTCCATAAAATAGAATAAGGCAGATGTAAGAAGACTTAATAGAAGCTTCCGCTTCTAGAAGGATCTTCCTTTAGATGCTTCTTTTGATAGAAATATTTAGTATAAATAGGAGTCGAGGGTATGAAAATCCTAGCTTGGATATTATTGTAATAGAGCTCTTTTCAATTGGAGGTTGCCCCCTCGAAGAGGCCTGTGAACATTTCTTTCAGTATCAAAGTGTTATTTCTGTTGTTATTCTTATATCATTTCAGTGCTATTGTGGTGATTGTTCTGGTTATATTACTGTTATTCTACCATTACTAGCATTTTATTTCTGTTCTGCATACTTTTTATATCTGGTATATTACAAGTGGTATCAGAGCACTTTCCTTGGCAAAAATTATGGGTAAATTTTTTTTTAGGGTAGAGACGTATTCCGGCATCTTTAAGCCACAAAGATCTTTTGTTATGCGCATAAACCCGCGGTTGAGGGATTCATACACACAGGAAATACAAGTGGTACTTAAGCGCACATCTGTTTGCCACCCTTGTAACCACTGTTGGTACCCCTTCGAGTGGTAGCGCATTAGACAACACATGTGTATCAATTGGCCTAGATTATCTGAAGTCCTCTTTAGATAAACCGATCGGCTACCTGACTACTATAGTTCCACAAGGAACAACACTCGGGAAGATACTCTCTAGTACCTGGGTAGTCAGGTAGTATGGATAAGGGTACGGTCTATCCTCCTTAGTTAGTGCTTTGAGATATTGGGCCAAGTACTACTATTGGACCCTGCATGTATATCTAAGAGCTATAGCACAGGGTAAACTCTTGTCTATAGAACCCTTGAATACCTAACCCTTGGGGGATATAAACATAAACAAATTAAAACAGACAAGATCTATTTCCGTGCAACTGTGTTCAGGTTGCCAAATCACTACACATTTCTTCCTGGTTAAGCATTTGGGCATTTCATCACTACAGTATTCTTTAGACCGGAGTATAACTCCACAGGTGTAAAAAAATAAATAAGGAGTCTAGAAAAATTTCACCGTTATTTGAGACCTATTCCATTCGATTCACCTCTTCTCCCTTATCACCTTCATACATATCATTTTTCGGCAAATGTTTTGACCCCCCTCGTCCTCATGGCTCATACTCGTAGCCAAGAATTGGAAGCTCCCTTCAATACCTTGCAATCTGGTCTCACCGATACCCAACAAGAAGTGAAACAACTCAGTGCCAATGTTGCCTCCACCAATACAACCATGCAGTCCTCAATGGAGGAAATCAAACAAGACCACCCAGCTTGAATCTATCTTTTTATCACTCTACACCAAACTACATATCCCTACAGATAAACCTTCCTCTGACTCACCTCCACATACTGACGGTGAACATTCCTCTCATTCCCATAACTTTCAGCACCATCACTTTCAACGTGACCTACACCTTTCGCAGGTGGATGTGACCAAATTTTATGCCTCGGACCCCACTGGTTGGGTAACCCAAATGGAACATTATTTATCTTTATATGGCATTACAGATGACTTGGCCAAACTCCAGTATGGTGTTCTCCATCCAGATCAAGAACGTTGGCAATGGTGGCAATGGAGAAAAACTTCACGTCAAGGGTATATTGCTTGGACACAATTTATGACAAAGATTTATGAATGCTTTGACATTGAAACCAACCATTTGTGCCGTTTGACAAAGTTGAAACAATCAGGAACAATGGAAGACTTTATAGCTTCCTTTGAGCACCTTGATTTTCGAACAGAGGGCACGTCTAATGCCTTTTTCTCAGAGTGTTTTATCAATGGCCTCAAGGATGAGATTCAGGCCCATGTCCTCATGGCTCGGCCTCAGAGTTGGGTGGAGGCTACTAAAAGAGCTAAATAAGTACAACATGTTGTATCTTCTCAAAACCGAAAACGCTCCTTTATCCCTCGCCCTAAACCCGTAAATCCCACTACTCCTTCTGCTCCACTAAAGATCCAAAAATTGACCAGGGCTGAAATGGATGAATGCCAACTCAAAGGCCTTTGTTATAATTGTGATGAAAAATATTTCCCAGGCCACAAGTGTAAGGAACAAAAGATTTTTATGGCCATCTCCGAGGATATTTTGGAAGAGGATGTTGAAACTCCCCTTGTGTCCGAGTCACCTAAAACCACTGACATAACCCCTCCCTCAGACCCTCCCGAAGTAGAACCGGTCATTTCCCTTAATGCTCTCACTGGCTTCTCCGCTCCCCAAACCCTCAAGCTAATCGGTTACATCAAGTATCAGAAGGTCATCATTCTGGTTGATAGTGGAAGCACCCATAATTTTATCCATCACCGCATTGCCCAAGAAACTCATTGCTACATCCATGTCGTCAACAATTTCCAAATCATGATTGCCAATGGTGGTTCCATGAAATGTGGAGGGCATTGTGAAAATGCGTGTCTCCAAATTGGTGACTACCACCTGAAATATCATATGTTTTCTATCGACATGGGCAATTGTGACATTGTGTTGGGTGCAGATTGGCTAAGGACTTTCGGTCCCATTCTCATGGATTTTAAGGAATTAACCATGCAATTCAACTAGGAGGGCCACCAATATAAATTCCAAGGCATCACCGTTGGTTCACCTAATATCATTAGTTCTCATCGCATGGAAAAGCTGCTAAAAAAAGGTCATTCTGGTGTTATTGCCCAACTCCATGCCATACAAGCAAAAGAGACACCCTCGGTGCCGCAAAACCTCCAAGCCATCCTTTATAAACATCAAATGGTCTTTTCCACTCCCCAAGGATTCCCTCCTTCCCTTGGTGTGCATGATCATTCCATTCCCCTTGTACCTGGAATCCTTCCTCCCAATATTCGTCCGTATTGTCACCCATTTTCCCAGAAAAATGAAATTGAGAAAATCATCCAGGAACTCCTTAGTGCAGGCGTTATCCTCCCTAGTACAAGCCCCTACTCTTCTCCTGTGGTCATGGTCCTGAAGAAATAAGGTGCTTGGCGAATGTGTCTTGACTTCCGTGCCCTCAAAAAACTGACCATTAAAGACAAATTTCCCATTCCTGTCATTGATGACCTCCTAGATGAATTGAATGGTGCCCAATTCTTTACTAATCTTGATATTCATTCGGGATACCACTAGATATATATGAAAGAGGCAGACATTCCCAAGACTTCTTTTAGAACTCATGAGGGCCACTATGAGTTTGTGTTCATGCCCTTTGGCTTGTGTAATGCCCCCTCCACCTTCCAAAGCCTCATGAATCATGTCTTCCATCCTTTTCTCCGACATTTTGTCTTAGTTTTCTTTGATGATATCCTCATCTATAGCAAAACCTATACATAACATCTTGCTCATGTGGATCGAGTTCTCCATCTACTCTCTTAGCACCAACTTTTCCTGAAACAGTCTAAATGTGCTTTTGGCTCCTCAAAAGTAGAATACTTGGGTCATATGGTTGGAAAGAATGGCGTTAGGGTGGATCTGAAAAATATTGAAGCTATGCAAGACTGGCCTCACCCAAATACTCAAAATATTGTGTGGATTTCTGGGCTTAACAGGGTATTATCGCAAGTTTGTTAAGAATTATGGAAAGATTGCAACACCTCTCACTGCTCTCCTAAAAAAGAACTCTTTCACTTGGACTCCAACCGCTGCTCAAGATTTTCAAACCTTGAAGATGGCCATGTGCACCACTCCAGTTCTGGCCCTTCCTGATTTCACAAAGACCTTTGTGTTGGAATGTGATGCCTCAGGGAAAGGAATTGGTGTTGTCCTTATGAAAGAATGTCGACCTTTGGCCTTTACCAGCAAGAAACTATTTGAAAGAAATCTGGGAAAATCAATCTATGAAAAGGAAATGATGGCTATTCTACATGTCGTTGATCTGTGGCACCCTTATCTATTGGGGCAATGTTTCGAAATTAAGACAGATCATCAAAGCCTCAAGTATTTTCTGGAACAATGCATTTCCTCCCCGAAGCAACAAAAATGGGTGACTAAGCTCTTTGGATATGATTATGAGATCATTTACAAGAAAGGCAAAGACAATGTGGTTGCGAATGCACTTTCCCGAAAATATGAAGATGAAGGATCCCTTTTTTCTCTTTCCTTCATTGTACCAGATTGGCTCCAAGCCGTTCGCCAGGAATGGCTACAATATCCCAAAAGTTCACATATGATCCAACAATTACAGTCCAATGCTCCAGCCCTCCTAGGGTACTCTTGGATCCATGATGAGCTTTGATATAAATTCCGTTTATATTTAAGTAAACAATCAAAGCTTCAATCCACTGTACTTTCTGAGCTTCATGCTACACCCATAGCGGGGCACTCTGGGTTCACCAAAACCTATGACAGGGTCAAATGTTCTTTTTTCTGGGAGGTATGAAACAGGAAATCCGTAATTTTTTCGTTGAATGTGATGTGTGTCAATGCAACAAGGGAGAAACAGTCAAATATCTAGGAACACTACAACCAATTCCGATTTCACCTGCTATTTGGAAGGATATCTCTATGGATTTTATTACCGGTTTACCCAAATCGGGAAATAAATTAGTCATCATGGTGGTTATTGATTGCCTTTCCAAGTATGCTCATTTATGCGCTCTTCAACACCTATTTACAGCATCCACGGTGGCTCAAATTTTCATGGATCAGGTCTTCAATCTTCATGGCATTCCACACTCTATTGTTTCTGATCGAGACCCAACTTTCACAAGCAATTTTTGGCAAGAATTGTTCAAGCTACAAGGCACCCAATTGCATCTCAGCACAACTTATCATCCCCAGACTGATGGTCAAACGGAAGTTGTCAACAAGTGTCTGGAAACACATCTGAGGTGTTTTTCCTTGAAAAAGAAAAATCAGTGGGCTCAATGGTTACCCCTAGCTGAATGGTGGTACAACACTTCATACCATACAACTACACACATGACTCCTTTTGAAGCGGTATATGGACATAAGCCACCGTTAGTTCTCATACTTTCTGGGTGCCTCGAAGGTCCAGGCGGTCGACCACACACTTACAGTTCGAGAGGCTATTCTCTGTACCCTTAAAGAGAATTTGGTCATGGCACAGAATCACATGAAGCAATAAGTAAATCAAGGTCGCTCTAAACGTCAATTTGCAGAAGGGGATCATGTGTTTCTTCAACTACAACCTTACAAGAAAACTTCCTTCAAGGCTGAGCATTGTCAGAAGCTAGCGCTCAAATTTTATGGTCCTTATACAGTTCTCAAGCATGTGGGACAAGTAGCCTATCAGTTAGCTTTGCCCAATCATTCGAAGCTACATCCTGTTTTTCATGTTTCATGCTTAAAGAAGGTGATTGGAGCTAAGTGCAAAATTCAAATCAACCTTCACGAGTTAGATGAAGAAGGATCCATTTGGCTACATCCACAAGCAGTTTTGGACCAGCGTGAGTGTCGCCTATGTTAGAGAACCATGAAGGAAATGCTAGTCCAGTGGAAAGATACAACTCCAGCAGATGCCACTTGGGAACCAACTACCATTCTGCAGCAATTTCCACATCTCAAGCCTTCAGGACAAGGTTGTTTTTAAGGGGGTGGACATGTTAGGGTCCTAACCCGCACATAGGTAGAACAATATATTCAGATGTAATACAGTTCAATATTAATAAGGCCTTTCCATAAAATAGAATAAGGTGGATGTAATAAGACCTAATAGAAGCTTCCACTTCTACAACGATCTTCCTCTAGATGCTTCTTTTGATAGACATATTTAGTATAAATAGGAGTCGAGGGTATGAGAACCATAGCTTGGATATTATTGTAATAGATCTCTGCTCAACTAGAGGTTGCCCCCTCGAAGAGGCCTGTGAACATTGCTTTCAGTATCAAAGTGCTATTTATGTTGTTATTCTTATATCATTTCAGTGATATTGTGGTGATTGTTCTGGCTATATTACTGTTATTCTGCCATTACTAGCATTTTATTTCTGTTCTGCATACTTTTTATATATGGTATATTACAATTACTGGGAAATATTTCCTAGAAACATTGCAGTTTGACCTGAATATTCAACATGAAATCAAACATATTTTCATTACCAAGCCTACTTTTTCCAAGTACACAGAGATGGATGAAATTTACGAAAAATTACTCAAGATACCAATCCCAAGAAAAAAGAGGTGGGACAAGCTATGTGAGTTACTTGAGTAAAAGTGAGTTCGATATTTCATCCAGCAAGGACCAACAACTAAGAAAAGTCAAAGAGACATGTCATCAACAACTTCCACCAAATCAACACTAGAAATCTGAATCAGATCTAAAGGAGTCCTATATTTTTGTAATCAAAGATATAGTTAGTTTAGATATCCCTAAATTAAGTCCCAATCATTTATGACAAGATCTTTGTAAATAATTGTATAAATACTTCTCCTTTCGAAGTATTGAGGGTTGACTTTTTCATCCAAGAAAGCTACTGTGTATCATTCAGAAGGGTTGACCAGTAATAAAAAATAATCTTTCACAGGATTCTCGTGTTAGATTGTTGGTGAATTGTTTCTCTCGTTGTTTGCATTTTTCACTCTCTGTAATCATTTTATGTGTTTCCAATTCTAATTATTCAAAGAAGGTTAAAGAAATGTTTTTATCTTAGTATACTTTGTTTCTGGTTTTTGAATGATTTCTATGTTTTTCAACTGAAATTAAGTAAAAGAATTCTTAACTGCTCTTTTGCTTGGTGGAATTTCCTCTCCTTTCTTCTCATTCACTTCATATAATTTTACTGGATCCAAACAGTTTTACTACCCTGCCCTGTGAAGAATCTTTATAAAATCTGAAATTGATCCTTGTTCTAAATTACAGACCCCATAGCCCAATGGAAACTTAAGCATTCAATTAGCCAAATATTTCAAACAAACAAACAAACCCTGAACTTTCATAACTGGCCTAAGATTCTAAACCAAACAAATCTAAATCCTACAGAGAAATGCCTCTCTAAAGATGGCAAGGCTAGATCCCAGCTTCAAAAGTGGTTTTGTAGTTACCTCTGTCCTTTCTTCTTCATCCTCTAGAAACTATAGAGTGCTAACATAGTGGCGACCATATTGGAGAACGAACAAATTTTCAACTTCTATAAACTCTTGTCCCTAGTAAGAAAACTTTATTTCTAGACAGTCAAAGATTCAAATCTTAAGAGATAAATGTTGAGAGGTTGTAAAACTTTGTAAATAATTAAGTAGGTTTTTAAATTTTTAGTTGTGGCTCCAAAAATAATTCACACCGGATCTCATCCTGATCCAGAACCTATCAAAGTTGTAGATGACCCTGAAAAATTGATCAGGAAAAGAATTTTAGCATAAATTCAAGGGAGTAGTAATCCTCCTCCTAGGGCAACCTCTCTCCCAGAGAAATTTGTCACAATCCAGGACATTAAATTTGTTCTACCATTCGAGAATAGCCTGTTCAGAACCAAATATGAGATCTTTGTGGATGAAACAATATTATATCAAGCTATTCTTCAAACCAATACACCTAAAAGACAATCTCATGAATCCGATCTTGATCAACAAATCCTTCAAAATTTTGAGAAGTTACAAGATCTAGCATCAGACTTTGATCAAGATTTACATGAAGCTTGTATTCAACAGTCTATTAACTTTCTTCCCTGACCATTTTTGCATCATCTATTAATCCTCAACTGGTTCATCCTATATCTACCAGTTCTGCTTCTTCTATATTTTCCGCTACCTCTCCAACAACTTCAAAAATAGTGATCCAACCTATCATAGAAGTTCCTACATCTACACCCTCCACAGGTTCAACTGTTATCCATCCTCCCATACCAATCATGGTAGCAATATATGCTCCCCTTGTTTTGGATTCTCCTTTACATAATATGCCTCAAGACTATCAAACTAGGATTCCTTAGTTTGATGGTACATGAACTATGACAACACAACAACATGTGGATAAGATGAATGACTTTTTTGGCCTGCAAGAAGTAGTTGAGGAAGATGTCAAAATGAGACTGTTTGCCCAAAGCTTAAATGTACAAGTTAGGAAATGGTTCAAAGCCTTACCAACTTTTAGTCTAAATTGCATCACTTCGTTTCACCAATCATTCCTCAACAGATGGGAAGTTAAGAAAAATCCACTTCACATCTTGTCTGAATATGAAAGTATTAAAATATCTCCTAGGGAAAGTGTGCAGGATTATTGCACTAGATTTAATAATATTTATAATGCAATTCCAATGAACATTAAATCCCCACAATGTTTATCCTTGATTGAGTTCCCTGATGGTTTTGATGCTGACATGTCTTATCAAATGAGAGAAAGGAACCCTGCAACCTTGGAAGAGATGCAGAGAGATGATGTGAGTGTAGAGGCCAATATGCTAGCTAAGAGGGCTAGACTGTAATGTCCCTTTCCAAATACAAGCTCCAGAGAAGAGGCTTAATAGTCTAAACCACCTCATTAGACTATAGCCAAGGGCAGAAAAAGGGTAAACGGGGTTACTAGAGGTCACTCCAGTCAAAGGTGTTATGTTTGGAAAGTGACATTGAGCTAAAAGGGTTAAAAGCACTTTTGACCTAAAAATAGAACAGACGAGCTAAAAATGGAAGTCAACAGTGAATTAGGGTTTCAACAATGAATTAGGGTTTAGGAAAGCTATAAGAGAAGGGTCAGTGACCTAATTCATCATTATGCAGATTATGACTTGTCATTGAGGAGAGAGGCGCATCTCAAGAGAGATAGTTCTGTGGATTCTAGGAGGAAGACACCAGTTGGCTAATTTCGGTGTTGAGAGACACACCCTAGTCACCGAGAATATCACACAGGTCTTCCATCATTCTTCAGCAACAGTTACACAAGGTCCAGCAACAAGGGCGCACTTATCCAGGTTGAGGGCGCAGCTCCTGAGGAGGTTCAGTGGATCGACTTGTCCCATCCAGGGAGAGTTTAGAGATTCCCCTCTGACCCCATTGAGAGGAAGGCAAGGTGCATCTTTTTCTTGGTTCCTCGTTAGATTCTGACGGAGGAATCATCTAGGGTGGATTTTCCAGAATTGGAAGTGTGACACTTTTGACGGACACATTCACGGTTCTCGAACGAGCATCAGATCAGATTCAGGGAAACCCTTCCGACCCATTTCCTAGTAGACCAAGGCGATCATTTTGATATACATCTTAGCCAATTCCGATGGTGGAATCACTAGAGCGCATTTTTCCAGTGAGAGAGGGGCGCATTCCCCAAGGGGATCCATCCAAGGTCCACAACCACCAGCAGAGGGACCGGTCAGTCACCAGGACTGAGAGCTAGAGTAGGGTGCACCATTTGGGATAGTTTCTAGGCCATTCTGAGAGGTATATCCGCCAGGGATAAATTTTTGGACTTCCAGTAGTTACCGTGCGAGCTGCAATAGTTCCATCTCATCCATTGATCTTGCAATGCTCATCTATTATTGGGTATTATCATTTAGTTTTCTTATTTTATTTCGGCTAAGATTCTTTTGTCTTTTGATCTAGATGAGTGATTCATTTTATTCAGTCAGATTTTTCTTTTGTACTCTGCATAGATATCATAATATAAATTTTGTAGTGCTTTGTCGCATTTGTTATTTGTATGACCATTTATATGTTGTAAACAATTAATCATACACACACATTAGCAACACTTC
Organism: Picea engelmannii; assembly: GCA_009831015.1. Taxonomy (NCBI): domain Eukaryota; kingdom Viridiplantae; phylum Streptophyta; class Pinopsida; order Pinales; family Pinaceae; genus Picea; species Picea engelmannii. The sequence continues at coordinate 228,561 of ML807739.1, read as the reverse complement.
CTAGACTATCCAAGTCATGAACATTACAGTGGTATCAAATCTTTAGTCCTGCCAGCCTGTGACTAAAGACGATGAGTGCAATAGAAGACCCAGATGGTCGTGAGCATGTAGGTGATTAATATGTCACTTACAACATGCGTAAGGAAAGAATGCCTAGGCCTAACTTTCCTCCTTTTCCTCCTAGCTTAGAGGAAGAGGAAGAGGCACATAGAGAAGCAGAGAGAAGGACAAAGCGTGAAGTTGAGAGCGAGGCAGAGAGGATGCTAGGAGACAGATATGAGAGACCAAAGGGTAGTGGCAAGGCCCCCATGAAACCAAAAGCAACCTTCATGCAAGTTATCAATGATATGTTAGCTAGTCAATGAACCATGTCTTAGTCCTTGGCATAGGTGGTTGATAGATTGACTATAGTAGGCACTCCAGGCACACAAGCCCCACATGCGACATAAGGGAACTCGGGAGCAAGCAGTATACCCCAGTCACCCACTCGCACATACACCTCTGTGAGTAGGATTCCCAAACCCTTGTTTCCCCGTTTCTAGAGGGCACACCCGGTAGCAACACAACTACCGATAGCACAAACACAACCCACTCATGCAGAGGACATTGAAGAGTACAAGAGGGAGTATGCATCATTGAGTCCTGACTTCCATCAGGACATGACCCCAGTAGAGTATTGTGGACTCAAACTCAAAAACCGCCCCAGAGAGAAACAGAGAGGAGGACTGCAGCAACAACAGGGACATAACATTGATTTCATATGAAAAGTTGGTAAACTCACTGTACCTTCTTTCGACGGTTCATCCAAATGAACCTCCAAAGCTTGGGTACAGAAGCTAGACACATACTACAAGCTCAACCAGATGACCGAGACAGAGGCCATTAGTTTCACTACCTTACACTTGGAGGAGGAGGCACACGAGTGGTGGTATCATGGATTGGTGACATTGGGTCACAATCGCATCACCTCCTATAGGGAGTTCATAGAGAGACTCATGGACATGTTTGACAGGAGGGATCCTGAGATCCACCTTAGGGATCTATCTTAGCTGAGATAAAATGGCACAACAGAGGCGTTCATCACAGAGTTTCAGCGGGTAGCCATGGTAGTGACAAATATATCAGAGCCTAGGTTGATCATGTTATTCACAAAGGGACTCACAGATCCTTTGAGAGGATGGGTAAAGGAATACATGCCTCCTACCTTGTAGGATGCCATCCTATGCACTCGAGATCTGGAAGACTTAGTGCCAAAGCCTAAACCCTTTTCCAAACCCTTCATACCCCAGAAGGACCGAGACAGGAAGCCATTCCAGAGAGAATGGAAAGCCAAGGAAAAGCTGGATGATGAGACGAGGCGAGAGCTTATGAGGAAGAAGCTTTGCTTCAATTGCAGAGACCCTTGGGTCCCAAGCCACAGGTGCATGGGAAAGGGAGAGATTGATCAAAGTGGATATCGGTGGCCACCCACCTTTTCCAACTGGCTCAAAACAATTTTCTGGCAATTTTGGTAATTTACTATTTTTAGCAGTTTTTAACTTCTAGGGCCATTTTGAGGGCCTAAATGAAGGTTTTTCAGGATAGAACTTCTCAATGATAGCCAAAGGCATTATTGATCCCCCAAAATGGATCTTCGACGATACCTTTCTAGCAAAATATCATGTGCCTAAAACTAAGATTGTATGCAAAAGTTACGACCCCAAGTTGATGTACTAACTTACCCAAACGTGGCCCACATGACTTTTGGCGCTTCATCTCCCAGGGTTAGGTTTTTTGATGTCTAGGGATTTTGGCATTCCTATTTATTGTAAAAATTCCTCCAGATCCTCATTGTAATCATCTTCTTGTGAATGCGAGTAGCCGTCACATCTCTTCTCAGAGATAAGCTGCCACCATTATAGTGAGTCTTTCACTCTATATTTTTATAGTCTCTATACATTTATTTCATTAATAGAAATCGTGTATTACTGTATATATGTGTTTATGGTTTCATATATGATACATTTCTATTATATTATTGGATATCTGCGATATCTCTATGCATTTCTTTATTATATCTCCGCTCTCACTTCGTGCCAAAAATAATCTGGATCAGTGGTATCAGAGTAGGTTGTTCTTGATCGTTTTTTCAGTGCATGTCCCTGATGAGGTCCAAGTATAGCAAGTTGGGTCTCGAGCTTGTCTCTCTTGAGGACAATCTCTCTTGCACACCTAAGAAACCCTCAATGGCGGGAGAAAAGAAAAACAATGGAGAAGACAATCTTATCAATCTGTTGTTTGAGAAATCTCTCACGTGACAACGAGACGAAATGATGGAGAATTTTTCCCACATCCTTCAATGCCTGCCGATAGAAACAGGTAAATCTTCATCAAAAATCCACTTTGGAAGCACCTCTCCTTTCAAGGTACAGGTTAATTTTGATATTCTCGTATTTGAAGGTCAGATAGATGTGGATGCCTTAGACAAATGGTTAAATATGTTAGAAAGTTATTTCCCTGTTAATAATTTTTCCGACAGGGAAAAGATCACCTTCGCAATCTTTAAAGCTCTCCCCCATGTCAAATATTGGTGGGAAACTTACTAGGAGAAAAGTTCCATAGAGGAATCTAGAATATATGGGGTCGAGCCCATTTGGGATTTTTTTGTGGATGCAGTAAAGGAACAATATTACCTTGTTGGCAACTATGAGGACCAATACATGAGATGAACCATGCTATGGAAAGAGAGGGCCAACCAGTTTCAGAGTTCACCAATACTTTCCATACCTTGTGCACCAAGATGGGTATCAAAGACTCCGAATGACACTTGGTTCTGAAATACCGTGGGGCTCTACATAGATACATCCAAACTGAAATGGATTTTCTGGAAATCTCATCACTCGGTGTTGCTTATTGATATGCTGTTAAAATCAAGAAGAAATTTAAGCACCAGAACAAACGAGATTTCGGTTCTGCAAATCCGCACCAACCAAAGTATGATAAAGATGGCCCTAACAAATAGTCTCCTGAAAACCAGTCCAAGCCATAGGAAAAGAAGGGTCACGGGAAGATAAAGAAGGACACTAGAAAATGGTGTGATTTCCACAAAATCCCCTAGCACAACACCAATGAATGTCACTCAGAACGGTCATTGGTGGTTGAGATCAAAGACAAGGAGCTGAACCCTGGTTCAGAATCTGATTCTGAAAATACTGGTAAAGGACAGATCATTAGCGCAGACCCCACTTCTATTGTCGCGACCACAACAATTCAACCAGAAGAACCAACAGATCCTAAAGAGTGGGAGTGCCTTTTTCATTCACAAATGTGGGTGAAGGGGACCCCGCCGCATTTTATTGTTGATAGTGGAAGCTAGAAGAACCTCATCTTAGCAAAGGTTGTCAAACAGTTGGGATTGTCGAGAACACCACACCCACAACCATACAACATCGGGTGGCTTTGCCAAGGACGAGATCTTCGTGTCAACCAATAGTGTCGATTATCATACGACATCCAACCCTTCAATGATGAGGTATTATGTGATGTTTCCCCACTGGATTTCTGTGATGTCCTCTTGGGCCAACCATATATGTGGAGGCACCATGTTGCTTATGAGTCTCGACCCCATAGTTTCATTGTTACTTTGGGGGGTCATCTCTACAGAATACCAGAGGTAGTTCCAACTATTGTTCCACCTAAACAGTGCCACAAGGTAGTATCTCATACTGCAAAATTCAGCTTCTTCACAATCTGTTCAAAAGGGGAACAAAAGGACACTGCAACCACTGCAACCTCGCCCCAAGCACCTTCTATCCAACATAAGCAGGTCAAAAAGGTTCTAGAAAAGCACAAAGTTCCTTTTGCACACAGGCATCTCATGTAGCTAGATTGGCTAAAAAGTTCCAACCCTTCCAGCCACATGTCTGTGATAACCTTCAACAAGCTAAGCAACACAACTTCTCCAACAAGGCAAGCAACTCAACAAACACTTTTCCCTCTCCCCCGGGCACTCAACGCAATGGAGACCATTTCTTCCTAAGGAGGACGGATTGATCCAGGTGGATATCGGTGGCCACCCACCTTTTCCAACTGGCTCAAAACAGTTTTCTGGCAATTTTGGTAATTTACTATTTTTAGCAGTTTTTAACTTCCAGGGCCATTTTGAGGGCCTAAATGAAGGTTTTTCGGGATCGATCTTCTCAATGATAGTTGAAGGCATGATTGAGCCCCCAAAATGAATCTCCTTGATGATACCTTTCCAACAGGCTATCATGCGCCTAAAACAGAGATCACATGCAAAAGTTACGACCCCGAGAAGTTGATGTACTAACTTACCCAAACAGGGCCCACATGACTTTTGGCGCTTCATCTCCTAGGGTTAGGTTTTTGGCATTCTTTTTTATTGTAAAAATTCCTTTAGAGACTCATTGTAATCATCTTCTTGTGAATGCGAGTAGCCATCACATCTCTTCTTAGAGATAAGATGCCACCATTCTAGAGAGTCTTTCACTCTATATTTTTTTTTTTGTCTCTGTACATTTCTTTCATTAATATAAATCATGTATTACTATATATCTGTGTTTATGGTTGCATCTTTGATACATTTCTGTTATGTTATTGGATATCTGCGATATCTCTATGCATTTCTTTGTTATATCTCCACTCTCATTTCATGCCAAAAATAATCCAGATCAAAGATCCATTACATTGAGGTGGCAATAGACAATGTGGATAGTGAGGGGTAGGAGTAGGATAGTGGATCCACTAGCTTAGAGGAGGAGTCAGCACAAGCATAGGAGCAACCTCCCCATATACCAATGACATCGATAGGCTCCCATCCTCCGGTAGTCCCATAGCCGCCTAAGCAGGCTAACAGACGGAGACCAGCAAAGGGAGGAGTCATAGCGACCCTTTCTAGTATTCCCATGTATGATACCCTCCAGATCAGAGGGACTATTTAGGGGCAATGGGAAATCTCCCTGATATATGGCAGGGCCACCCACAACTTCATCGACACTTCACTAGTATCGAGACAGGCACTTAAGACAGAGGATTTTGAGGGTTTTGATGTTGCAATAGCAGATGGCCACACAGTGGAGTGTCTAGACAGAGTTCTAGACTTGGAGATAAAGTTAGGAAACTACACAGTGAGAGACAAATTTTATTTGGTTGACCTATCTGACACAGATGTGGTGCTGGGAGTTCAGTGGATGATTACCTTGGGAAAAATCACCACCAATTACCAAACCTTGGAGATGGGGTTCAGAGACCATGACGGGAAGAAGGTTGTTCTGAGAGGTATGTCGATAGGAGCACCCAGGACAGTTTCAACCAATAGGATGGAGAGGATATTCCGACATGGGGAGGTAGAATATGTCACATAGTGCTTGATCACTACGTGGAAGGATTCAGAGGGCTGACAACAGTATCATACAGAGATCAAGAATTTGTTGGGACGACATCAACATGTTTTTAGGTCGATTCCACCAAGGAGACTACCTAACAGGGGGTTTGAGCACACCATTGAGTTGGAGGAGGGGGTCAAACCTATGATCACACCCCCCTATCATCATCCTAGGAGGTTCAAGGAAAAGATAGAGAAGGAAATCAAGGAATTTCTAGTGATGGGACACATCAGACCAAGTAGCAACCCATTCATTTCTTCAGTTGTCTTAGTTCTAAAGAAGGATGGCACCATGAGGATTTGCATTGATTACCGAGAATTGAACAAGAAAACCATCAAGAACCGATATCCTATCCCACACATTGACGAGTTGATGGATGAACTGTATGGGGTGGTTTTCTTCTCAAAGATTTATCTACGCTATGGGTATCATCAGATCAACATCTGAGAGTAGGACATAGAGAAGATGACATTTCGATGTCAGTTTGGAAATTTTGAGTTCCTGGTTATGCCATTTGGGCTAACCAATGCACCCGCTACATTCCAATCTTGCATGAACCACATATTCAAGGATTAGTTGAGGAAATCAATATTGGTTTTCTTCGACAACATCTTGGTCTACAACAAGACATGGAAGGAGCATATGAGGCACCTGGATGAGTTATTGAGCATCTTCGGGCTGTGTAGCTATTACAGGTGGTTCGTCTGGGTTTTTTCTCAGATTGGAGCACTACTGACGGATCTTACCAAGCATGGGGACTTCATATAGATTGAGGAATCATAGAAATCCTTTGATCACATGAAGGAAGTCATGGGCACTTGTTTAGTGTTGGCATTACTAGATTTCACCTTGCCATTTGTACTAGAGTGTGACGCATTCGACGAGGGTATCAGGGCAATTTTGATGCAGGGAGGAAACCCCATTGTATTTGAGAGCAGGAATCTCAGTAATCCCTAGATATTGTAATCCATTTATGACAAGGAAATGTTGTCAATCATGCATGCATTGACCAAATTTAGACAATATTTGGTGGGAATCAAATTCGTGGTCAAGACAGATCACAACATCTTGAAGTATTTGCTTGATCAGAAGGACCTTAGTGAGTGCCAACAGAAATGGGTGACGAAGGTACATGCATTTGACTTCGACATAGAGTATGTCAAGGGGAAGAAGAACATTGTGGTCGATGCACTATCGAGGATACCTGGGACATGTTCTTTGATGGAGATTTCAGCAGATTGGAAATTCCATTTGTTAGTGGGATATTCCAAGAACAAGTTTGCTTGTGAGGTTATGGATGGCTAGATATAGGATTACAGGTATAGGGTCATTGAGGATGTCATATTATACAAGGACAGATTTTACTTGGTGCTAGATTCAGGGCTCAAGAAAAAGATCCTCACAACAGTTCATGACTCACCAATAGCAGGCCATCAGGGGTTTTTCAAAACCTATAGACAAATTAGGGAGGGGTTCTCATGGAAGGGCCTCAAACAAGATGTTATGCGACATGTCAGTGAGTGTGTGACTTTCTAGTAGAACAAGTCAAATCATGCTCTTCCAGCAGGGATACTTCAGCCACTCGTCATTCCAGAGAAGAAATGGGAGAGTATATCGATGGATTCATCACAGGCCTACCCAAGGTCTAGGGTAAGGAATGTATATATGTAGTGGTCGACAAATTGACCAAGTTTGATCACTTCTATGCCATACCGATAGAGTATAGTGCAGTTTAGGTATTCGAGTTGTTCTTCAATGAGGTCTTTAGACTTCATGGGTTTTCGAGGAACATCGTCAGTGACAGGGATGGTTGGTTCATGGGGACATTCTGGAGAGAGTTGTTTCGTTTGGTGGGGACAGAGCTGACACCCAGCACCATCTATCACCCTTAGACAGATGGGCAGACCGAGATTGTCAACAAGTGGGTTGAAGGATATTTGAGGAACTATGTAGGTGGACAGTAGAGAACATGGGTAAAGTGGCTTCATTTAGGAGAGCATTGCTACAACACCACTTTCCACATGTCCATTGGTATGACACCCTTCCGAGCATTGTACATATATGATGCTCCCACTTTGGTAGACTTGGTTTTCGGGGAGAGTAGAGATCCCAAGGCCAAGGATTGGATCATAGAGAGTCAGGAGATTCTCAAGTTGCTGAAAGAGAACCTACAGACATCACAAAACTAACAGAAGATGAGCGCGAAGAGGCATAGGATAGAGCACATCTTTGAGGTTGGGGATTTGGTTTTCTTAAGACTCCAACTTTACAGACAGTCATCTCTAAAGAAGAGTGGGGCCGAGAATCTCAAGACCATATTTTATGGGCCTTATAGGATCATGTGTCGAATAGGCGAGGTTTCTTATGAGCTAGAGCTTCCAAAGGGGAGCAAGATTCATAACGTGTTCCACGTATCTTGCCTCAAAAAGGAAGTGGGACAATTCATTAGAACATCAGAGGAGCTTCCCCATTTGGATGAGGAGGGACAGTTGGAGTTGGTTCCGGAGGAGGTTTTGGAGTTCCAGGAGTGGAAACTGAGGAGCAGGGTCATCAGAGAGTGTTTGATCAGATGGAGAGGGATTCTAGTAGAGGACACTACTTGGGAGAGTGAGCGGGTGTTGCAAAACCTTGGATTGGTATTGCTTGAGGACAAGCAATTTCGGGAAGGGAGGACTGTAATGTCCCTTTCCAAATAGGAGCTCCAGAGAGGAGGCTTAATAGTCTAAACTTCCACGTTAGACTATAGATAAGGCCAGAAAAGGGGTAAACATGGTTACTAGAGGTAACTCCAGTCAAAGGTGTTATGTTCGGAAAGTGACATTGAGCTAAAAGGGTTAAAGGCGCTTTTGACCTAAAAATAGAAAAGACGATCTAAAAATGGAAGTCAACAGTGAATTAGGGTTTCAGCAGTGAATTAGGGTTTAGGAAATCTATAAGAGAGGGGTCAGCGACCTAATTCATCATTATGTAGATTATGACTTGTCATTAAGGAGAGAGACACATCTCAAGAGAGATAGTTCAGTGGATTCCAAGAGGAATACACTAGTTGGCTGATTTCAGAGTTGAGAGACACACCCTAGTCAATGAGAAGATCACACAGGTCTTCCATCATTCTTCAGCAGCAGTTACATAGGGTCTAGCAGCAAGGGCACACTTATCCAGGGTGAGGGCACAACTCTTGAGGAGTTTCTATAGATTGACTTGTCCCATCCGGGAAGAGTTCAGAGATTCCCCTCCGACCCAATTGAGAGGAAGGGAAGGTGCATTTTTTTCCTGGTTCCTCGTCAGATTCCGATGGGGGAATCATCTGGGGCACATTTTCCAAAGTTGGAAGTGCGACACTTTTGGTAGACACATTCGGGGTTCTCGAGCGAGCATCAGATCAGATTTAGGGAAACCCTTCTGACCCATTTCCCAGTAGACCAAGGCGATCATTTTGAGATACATCTCAGTCGATTTCGATGGTGGAATCACTAGGGCACATTTTTCTAGTGAGAGAGGGGCACATTCCCCTAGGGGGATCCATCTGGGGTCTAGACCCACCAACAGAGGGACCGGTCAGTCACCAGAACTGAGAGCTAGAGAAGGTAGCACCATTTGGGACAGTTTCCAGGCCATTTCGAGAGGTATAGCCATGAGGGCAAACTTTCCGGACTTCCAGCAATTATCGAGCGAGTTGCCATAGTTCTAGCTCATCCATTGATCCCACAATGCTCATCTATTATCAGGTATTATCATTTAGTTTTCTTATTGTATTCCAGCTAAGATCCTTTTTTCTTTTGATCTAGCCAAGTGATTCATTTTATTTAGCCGTATTCGACATTTGTACTCCGCAGAGATATCATAATATAAACTTTGCAGTCCTTTGTCGCATTTGTTATTTGTTTGACCATTTATATGTTGTAAGCAATTAATCCTACACACACATTAGCAATGTTTCCTAGACTATCCAAGTCAGGAACATTACATAGGTAGAGAACAAAGAAGAGGGTAACTATAAAAGAAGAACCTTATACCTCTTTTTTTGATGCAAAAATAGACTCTTTAGTCAAAACTATGGAAAGGATGATGGACATGTTAGACATTGCTAATAGGACTCCTAGAGAAAATCAACCTGGTCCCCAAATTAGATTTCCTATTTTTAGGAGAAATCAACCCCAAATCAGACAAAGAGACCAAAGAGATCAAACAGAACAAAGAGAACAAAGAGGTCAAGATCAAGAGATCATTCCTCTTTTTCAAGAAAATTATGCTGATGAAGAGGAAGAAATAGTTGAATGCCTTGATGATGTTCACATCAATTTAATGGGAATAAATGATAATTCTATTTTTCTCATTCAAGAAGAACAAGACCTTTTCCTTCTTTCACAAACTTAAATTGATGAGGAAGAATCAGATAAACAAGCTTTTGAAAATGCAATTATGGAATTTCATAGGCAGTATAACCTGAGGAGTAAGAAGTCAATTGATAATCCCACGAAGAAAACTTTTGATATTAAAAAGAGAGCTGACACATCGGCCAATAAAATTCATGATATTCCCCCTAAAAAGAATAGAGAAGTTCCAACCAAAAGAGCACCTGATTTTGTCTCAAAAACAACTCAAACTAATATTCCCTCTACCAGCCAGCCCAAAGATATTTCACAAAAGGATGTTGTTGTGAAACAAGATTTTTCTAACAAAAATAAAACTCAAACATCATTCAACTTTGAAAATGAATTAGCAAAACTCAAGATACCCATTCCTCTAACAAATCTCATGAATAAGAATGCATACATATCACAACTGATAAAATCTATGAACATAGAGGAAGGTACAAACATAGTAAATGTTGTTGATGATCAACTAGAATTATTATTTGGGCCTGAAGTTGATGGAAAACCTGAAAATGGAGTTGTATCCCCATTCTACATCAATTTAAACATTCATGACAAAACTCTACACAATGCCACACTTGACTCTGGTGCTTAACACAAGCTTATGCCTAAAGTTTTTATGGAAAAATTGGGACTTGTTATCACTAGGCCATACAAAGATTTGTATTCTTTTGATTAAAGTAAAGTAAAATGCATAGGTCTTATCAAAGATTTGTGTGTTACTTTAGCACAAATACCAGCCAAGAGTATGGTAATGGACATAGTTGTTGCTAATATACCTCCTAAATATGTAATGTTATTATCGCACTCATGGGGAGCTAAGTTACAAGGAACCCTTCAACTTGACATGTCTTATGCTACCATTCCATTGTTTGGTCAATAGAATAGATTATATAAGGAAACATTGATGAAATACATGGTCAATATGTTGATTATTTGCGATGGTTTTCATTGATGTCAACCCTTGAAGAAAGTCTGGTAGCACAAAGGTTTGGGAAATGGACCCATGTTTGTTTGATGGATGATGGTATTATTTTTGATATATTTGCAGGTAAGACTATTCCATATGGATATTACATTTCATGCCATTTCCAGTGGTACGTGGAATGTCACATAACTCCTCACGGTTAGAGAGTTATGGTCATGTGAAGTTGGAGAAAGGTTTGGGTAAAGGACCCAAGTTTGTTTGATGGATAATAATATGATTTTTTATATATTTGCAGGTAAGAATATTCTAGATGGATAGTACATGTCATGCCATTTTCGGTGGTATGTGGAACATCACATAACTCCTCACGGTTAGAGAGTTATGGCCATGTGAAGTTGGAGAACCCTCATGAGTCATCTAGAAGCCCCAAAAGGTCAAAGTAGTCAAAGTGGTTTAAGAGATTTTAGAAGGTAAATAATAAAGTGAAGTGATGAGTGTACTATAATTCAAAGTGAATACAAAATTAATTATTTAAATAATATAGTTAATGGAGAAATTACTAATTGGACAAGTGGTTAGAAGTGGGTTAACCCTAAAATAAGGAAAGTGGGTTAAGATGGTTAAAAGGTAACCCCTTGAGGAAGCTACATGAAAGTATAAATAAGAGGCAAGGCTCTCTCATTTTAATAACACTTAAGCATATTGAATATCTATAGGTGACTAAGGTAACCAAAGTATATCTAAGACAAATTTCAGAGGAAAGGTGACATAAAGAAGGCCAAAATTCATGGGAGGATAAATTCTTTTGATGATGCTTTCTAAGGTATGTTATTTATAGGTCATCTCACCATTTTCGCAATAATGTTTTTTCTAGAATGATTCAGACTGTGAAATTGGAGGCCATTGAGAAAACATGTCCAAGTAGTTTTGATACACATTTCATCTTGTGGGTCATTGTATTTTTGGAGTTACACGCCGTGGAAAATAGGGTTTGTGGCTAGTCCTGAAACTAGTCTAAAACATGTGTTTCAAATAAAAATGTCATAACTTATTCATAACAGATCCACATTCAATAAGACCAAATGTATTGGTTAGAGTACAATCTATAGTATTTTGTGTACAATTTTCAGATCCATACAATAAATATTCTATGTGGGGCATGCTCTACAAATTCACTCTCTAGAATAAGCCAGAATTCAACAAGGTATGCCATTTTTTCTATAAATCATTTTATGAGAGGTTCCAAGTAGTGAAATCTGGAGGAATTGCATAAAAGACACTGAAGAACATTGTGTACCATTTTCAGATCTTTATTAATTACAGGTACATAGTTATGATTATTGCAAGTTAGGGTTGTTGACTAATCCAAAACTAGTCATGTGAGACTAAAGTAAAGTTTGATAAAATGCTAGTCTCTTGTTGTTAAAGTTAAGGAAGGTTTGCAGGTATGTGATCATATACACCAGGTCTATTACAAACTTACAAATCAGTTTTGGATGATTAAATTGATGAGGGATTTTGGTTGAGGTACATGTTGGGTACATGGTTGAGACATGTAGTTGAGGAGTTGGCACATACATGAGATGTATAGTTGATGATGTTGGTACATATTGATGAGTCATAGTTTATGAGTAGTTGATACATTATTGGTACATACTTGGTACATCGTTGGAGGCACTTGTTAGTAGTATTTTTGACACATGGTTTATGGATGATGTAGCATACTTGTATTGGTATATTCTTAGAAGCACATATTGATCTTGGTGATGATTATGAGTTGTTGTGTTATGCTTGGTTGATGCACATATTTGAGATTTGTCTTGGTGATTGATCTTGGTGAGTAGATCTGATTTGGTCGATAAGATTGATGAGACAGGGTGTTGTGATAGGTTGTTTGGATAGGTTGTTTGGATAGGTTGTTGTGACATGTTATTTGTACAGGCTCGGTGCATGGTTGATTCACTTGTTCATGGTATAGGTTGAGGTACATGTTGGTGCATGGTTGATGCACTTGTTTATGGTACAAATTTATTACAAGTTGTTTGGTATAGGTTGGTGCATGTTTGATGCACTTGTTTATGGTACAGGTTGATTACAAGTTGAGGTCAACTAGAACCTAAGAAAACTATTGAAGATACATCTTCAAGAAGACCATCCATGTTCAAGACACAAAGAAGCTTCAATCTTGATCATGATCAGTCAAGGAAGAAATTCAAAAGAATTACACCACAAAGAAGATCATTCACTCTCAGGTATGAAAATTTATTTTATGGTCATTATTTTTACTGTACTAATTTTGGACATAAGGTTGTAGATTGTAGGGATTATAAAAGAAATGTTCAAGCAAGAAGTGCCTATGTGGACGCAGGTAACATTGAGTGTTACAAATGTCATAACTATGGACACATAGCCAGTGATTGTAGAAGTGTGATCGATACTTCCATGAAAGAGAAAATTGATATTAGATATAAGAAAGTATGGATAAGAAAACAGGAAGAACATGTGAACAAAGACCAGGTACCAGATATCGCAAGATTCGCAATAAAATGAGATGAAGAAAATTTTACAGAGAAAAAGAAAGATGTCAGGTACAAAAAAGTTTGGAAAATAACTAAAAGAAAGGAAGGACAGGTAAATAAGGAACAGGTTCAAGAGATTGTACTTTCAAGCATTGTAGTGAAAGATGAATCCACAGACAAAAAGAAATAAGCCGGAGCTCTGAGAGATATTGAATCCACCAATGAAGACGATGATGAATCTACCAATATAGATGATGATGAATACATAGTAGAGCAGGAATTGTTCTGAGCCATCCGGCTTAGATACTCCCATGTAATATGAATATTAGACAAGGGGAGTCTATGCGATATCTATGATAGAAAAAAGAACCATTCTTTGAGAAGCTTGTAGAGTTTGAGAAGACAGATTCAGAGCAGTCAGTTAGCAGAAGTACAGTTTGATATATTAATCAAGAATTCATGATAGTATAATGATAAATTGGTCATCATTATGGACAGTTGCGCAAGTAGAGTCTTGGACAGTATGGATAGAGATGGATTCGTAAGAACACTTTGCAGGTTTGGACAGATATATGACAGTGGACGAGAGCATGGATTCATAGATTGGTTTAGATAGTGGTTTAGAGAAAAAGGAACATTATCATAATGGATGATAATTACACAGGAAATGGCTCAAACAATGCTAATGGATTCCAAATTGACAGATATTTTTTGGACACATGCAGTGCATACAATAGTTCACATTCAAAACAAAGTAATGCTCGCAGACAACAATGACAAAACTCCATACGAACTATAGAAAGGAAGTGCAGAAAACAACCTCTACATCAAGAGAAATGCTAAAGAGGTTTGGAATGGAAGATTGCAAACTAGTTACCACTCCCATGCAAACCAGTTGCAAGTTGAGAATATATGATGATTCAAAGTCTACAGACCAGAGGCAATACATGTCAATGATTGATAGCTTACTATATGTGACAACATCCAGACCAGATGCAATGCAGGCAGTTGGACAGGTGGAATGATTTCAAGCAACACCTAAGGAATCACATGTATTAGCAGTAAATAGGATTTTTAGATATCTCAAAGGAACATAAGACTTTGGATTATGGTATCCAAAAGGAAAGGATCTATCACTTATTGCCTACACAGATGCTGATTGGGAAGGTTGCATTGATGAACGACAAAGTACCAGTGGAACAACATTCTACTTGAGTGAGTGTTTAGTATCATGGGTAAACAAGAAATAATCATCAATATCCTTATCTACAGTCGAGGCAGAGTATATTGCAACAACATGATGTTGTACATAGATTCTATGGATGAAACAAACTCTGAGAGATATGCATGTTGAGTATGATGATCCCATTCCAATCTATTGTGATAATACAAACACCATTAGTATCTCAAAGAACCTGGTGATGCACTCCAAGACGAAGAAAATTCAATCAAATATAAGTTTCTATGGGAACAAGTTACAGAGAAGAACATCAGAGTTGAATATGTGGGAACACAAGAACAAGTGGCAGACATCTTTACAAAACCGCTTCCATGAGAAGCCTTTGAGTATCTACGCCAAAGACTCGGATTAATTTCTACTCCAAAATGAATTCTTTTGAATGCTTATCTTATATGTCTTATATTTACACGAGGAAGCACCATAAAGAGGATAGTTCATGTTGGAATATTAATTTTAGGAAGAGTTTAGTTAGGGGGAGTATTCCCAAGGAAATTTCAGGTAGGGGGAGAAGCCCCAGATGGAAAGATACCTTTGCCATTGATGTCAAAGGGGGAGAGATTTATTAGATGCAAAGGTAAATGCTTGGAGAAAAATCATAGAGGAATGGTTCCAGCGGGAACGATGGTCACAGGGGGAGCATGAGTGATACGAATTTAATATTGCATCATAGTGTTGCCATCAATGCCAAAGGTGGAGATTGTTGATTATTTGGGTTGGTTTTCATTGATGTCAACCCTTGAAGAAAGTCCGGTAGCAAATTTCGATAGCACAGAGGTTTGGGTAATGGACCCAAGTTTGTTTGATGGAAATGGTATGAGTTTTGATATAATTGTAGGTAATAATATTCCATATGGATAGTACATGTCATTCCATTTCCGGTGGTATGTGGAACGCCACATAACTCCTCACGGTTAGAGAGTTATGGCCATGTGAATTTGGAGAAAGGTTTGGGTAATCGACCCAAGTTTGTTTGATGGATAATGGTATGAGTTTTGATATATTTGCAAGTAATAATATTCTATATGGATAGTACATGTCATGACATTTCCGGTGGTATGTGGAATGTCACATAACTTCTCACGGTTAGAGAGTTATGACCATGTGAAGTTGGAGAACCCTCATGAGTCATCTAGAAGCCCCAAAAGTAGTAGTCAAAGTGGTTTAAAAGATTTTAGAAGGTAAATAATAAAGTGAAGTGATGAGTGTACTATAAGTCAAAGTGAATAAAAAATAAATTAATTAAATAATAAAGTTAATGTAGAAATTACTAATTGGACAAGTGGTTAGAAGTAGGTTAACCCTAAAATAAGGAAAGTGGGTGAAGATGGTTAAAAGGTAACCCCTTGAGGAAGCTACATGAAAGTATACATAAGAGGAAAGACTCTCTCATTTTAATCACACTTGAGAATACTCAATATCTATAGGTGATTGAGGTAACCGAAGGATATCTAAGCCGAATTTCAGAGGGAAGGTGAAGTAAAGAAGGCCGAAATTCAAGGGAGGATAAATTCTTTTGATGATGCTTTCTAAGGTATGTTATTTACAGGTCATCTCACCATTTTCGCAATAACGTTTTTTCTAGAATGATTTAGACAATGAAATTGGGAGGCCATTGAGACAACATATCCAAGTAGCTTTGATACAAATTTCAGCATGTGGGTCATCGTATTTTTGGAGTTACACGCCGTGGAAAATAGGGTTTGTGGCTAGTCCTGAAACTAGTCTAAAACATGTGTTTCGGGTAAAAACGTCATAACTTCTTAATAACAAATACAAATTTAGTAAGACCAAATTTATTGGTTAGAGTACCGTCTTTAGTATTCTCTATACAATTTTCATATTCATAAAACACATATTCTGTGTGGGGCATGCTATATAAGTTCGCTCCCTAGAATAAGCCAGAATTCAACAAGGTATGCCATTTTTTCTATAACTCCTTTTATGAGAGGTTCCAAGTAGTGAAATCTAGAGGAATTGCATAAAAGACACTAAATAACATTATGTACCATTTTTATATTTTTATTCATTACAGGTACATAGTTATTATTATTGCAAGTTAGGGTTGTTGACTAATCCAAAACTAGTCATGTGAGACTAAAGTAAAGTTTGATATATCTTGTTGTTAAAGTTAATGTAGGTTTGCAGGCATGTGATAATATACACAAGGTCTATTACAAAGTTACAAATCAGATTTGGATGATGAAATTGATGAGGGATTTTGGTTGAGGTACATGTTGGGTACATGGTTGAGACAAGTAGTTGATGAGTTGGCACACACATGGGGTGTATAGTTGATGATGTTGGTACATATTGATGAGTCATAGTTGGTGAGTAGTTGATACATTATTGGTACATACTTGGTACATCGTTGGAGGCACTTGTTAGTAGTATTGTTGACACATGGTTTATGGATGATGTAGCATACTTGTATTGGTATATTATTAGAAGCACATATTGATCTTGGTGATGATTATGAGTTGTTGTGGTATGCTTGGTTGATGCACATATTTGAGAGTTGTCTTGGTGATTGATCTTCGTGAGTAGATATTATTTGGTTGATAATATTGATGAGATAGGTTGTTTGGATAGGTTGTTGTGACATGTTATTTATATAGATTTGGTGCATGGTTGATGCACTTGTTCATGGTACAGGTTGAGGTACAGGTTGGTGCATGGTTGATGCACTTGTTTATGGTACAGATTGATTACAAGTTGTTTGGTATAGGTTAGTGCATGGTTGATGCACTTGTTTATGGTACGTTTTGATTACAAGTTGAGGTATAGGTTGATGCATCGTTGATGCATGGTTCAGGTTGTTTGGTGCAGGTTGATTGGTATAGGTTTACAGTAGTATATCTCACAGTCATAGTGTGACAGTGGGTCCATCATTATACTTCTACGCCAGGGTGATTGGATGGGGCAAGGAAAGGTGGTTGTATCCACCTTCAGGTTGTAGTCGGAAAACATAGGGGGTTGTAGCCTCCTTCTAGTTGTAGCCAGAGAATTGGGGAGTTGGAGCTTCCCTCAGGTTGTAGCTTGAGAAATTAGAGGTTGGAGCCTCCTTCCAGTTGCAGCTTGTAAATGTGTTGAACCTGCACATAATAGATCTAGCTAGAAAATACTACACACATTTGTAGAGAGAATTTGAGAAAGAAGAAGAAGGAGAGAAAGAATGGAAGAATTCTCATTAACCGTAATGAATAATGAATAATTTACACATGATATACTCTTTATAACTCAATGAATGCACACTGGAGGAGAAACAATGTGCCATAGTGGTGGTCTAGAGTGATCTGGACACACACCAATAGTTACGGGAGTGAATTTCCACCTAGTCTAGTCTCTTAGGCAGTTACAAGAGTGAACTGCCACCTAGCTAAGTTAACTAGTCAACTAGTCTTTAGTTAACTGACTAAACAAAGTGTAGTGAGGATTATATCAAGGAATCAAGGGTAATGTGCCAGTCTGGTGATAATCCCAAGGCAAGTGCGCATTAGCATGGTGATGATCCCAATGTTGCATTGTGACAAAACCAATGCAACATCTAGACTCAACTCAACTAGTCAAATTGAAGTGTCAATTGAAAGAGAATATTCTCCAGGTGGAATATTCTCCCCTAAAATATAGGAGACTGGATAATGACTAATTATGACTAATAAATAAGGAAAAACCTTAGGAAAAATAAATCCTAGGTGTTTTTGAAGTAACTCCAACACAGCTGGAAAACAAAGGAAGTTCATGCTTCCAATGAATGTAATTCTTAAAGACATATAAGAAAAAGCATTTTGTGGTTTTCTCCCGCTTTGGATTTCCACATAAAAACACTGGTGTACTGTGTATGTGTATGATTTCTCATTTTTTCATTGTTTATTTACTCTGGAACTATTGGATGATAATGCTACATTGATATAACACTTGCATATTGTGCTTAAAAAGGATTGAATTGGTCTATTACTGATTCACCCCCCTCTCAGTAATCCAACACAATAGTCAGGATAAACCACATAATTATCACTTATATTATGTTCATTCATACCTTGATTCTTTTATTTTTTATAATGATGGAGATATAGGTAGACAAATTGCCAATTTAGAGAATGATGTTTATAACATTGAAGAAGACAAAATAGTTTTTGAAGAAGACAAACAGTTTTTAAAGAAGACAAAACAGTTATGGTGGAATCTAATAAACAAAATGAACCTCTATGGAGCTTAGATTTTGATGGGTTTGTTAGTAAAGAAGGGTAAGGAGAAGGTTTGTGGGTCTCAAATTCAAAAACAAACCATTCAGAATGTCATTCCTACAAGATTAATTTTCAATGTACCAACAATATAGTTGAATATGAAGCCTTAATGCTAGGGTTACAAATGTTAAATAAGCTTGGTGCCAAGAGAATTTCGATTGGGGGTGACTCTGAACTAATAATAAAACAGATCAAAGGTGAATACTCTACTAAACACCCAAGATTAAGGGCTTAAAGGAATGTTGTCCTAGATTTTCTAGAATGTTTTATTGAGTATGATTTATCAGACATTCCTAGATACCAGAACATTCTAGCTGATGGTCTGGCTACCTTAGCAGCTACCTAAAAAATACCTTTCCATCCTAATCACCAGTACACAGTTGAAGGAAAGAGAAAACCAGTTGTCCCAGATAACATCAGATATTGGAAAGTCTTTGGAAATGATGAACAAATTGAAAAAAATTTGCAATCAAAGAATGAATTTGAATGTGCCAATATATATTTGATTTTGATGATGAAGAAGAGAGTGTGGATGAGATAGGATCAAAATAAATCGATCAAAAACAAGAAGATTTGGAAATACTGCAATTGAAAAATAATGTTTTGCCTAGAGGATTACTTCCTTTAGAAGAGTTGTTTGATTTTAATGATGTAGCCAAAAAAACTAAAATTGAACCTACTGGAAAGGAAGTTGAAGACTGCAACATAGGAATTGAACAAGAGAAAAAAATAGTCAAATTGTCCAAATCTTTATCCTCTACTCAAAAACAAAAATACATAGATTTGTTCAAATAATTCATAGATTTTTTGCATAGAGTTATGAAGATCTGAAATCTTATGATACTAGCATTATGCAACATAAAATTCCTATAAAAGAAGACCAAAAACCTTTTAAACATAAACTTAGGAGGATTAACCCAAAGTTGATGCCTCTGATAGAAAAAGAGATTAAAAATATGTATGATGCTAAGATCATTGTTTCATTAAGATATTTTAAGTGGGTATCGAATTTAGTTCCAACTAGGAAAAAGAGTGGAGAAATCAGACTTTGTATTGATTTCATAAACCTCAATAAAGTCTCTCTAAAAGATAACTACTGCTTGACTAAAATGGATCATATTTTATAGAAGGTAGTTGGTCCAGTATAATTTCTCTCTTAGATGTTTTTTCTAGTTACAATCAAGTTTTAGTCCATCCCGAAGATCAAGAAAAAAGAACATTTACTACACCTTGGGTACTTTCATGTATGTGAAAATGCCTTTTGGTTTAATGAATGTTGGAGCTACATTTCAAAGAGAAATGGATATTGCTTTTGTGGATGAAATAGGCATATTCACTGTTATATACCTGGATGATATCACTGTTTTTTCAAAAACAGATGAAGAACATTTTCTCCACCTGAGAAGAGTTTTTGAAAAATGCAGGAAATTTGGAATTTCCCTTAATCCAAAGAAAACATTGTTTGTCTTAGAAGAAGGAAAACTGTTAGGGCATATCATATCAAAGGATGGAATTAAAATTTATCCCAAAAAAATTGAAGCTATTCAAAAGATAGATCATCCAAGGAATATAAAAGAACTCCAATCTTTCATTGGCAAAATAATTTTTCTAAGGAGATTTATCCCTAATCTAGGAGAACTTCTAAGAA
>ML807739.1:153432-165704 GCA_009831015.1 Picea engelmannii | reverse complement strand
TAGAGAGATAATAATTAATATCATTTAAAAAAAAAACAAAAAAAAAAAACCAACTCTTTTTTAAAGTCAATCCAAAATAATAATTGTTACATGTTTTCTCTTCTTTTCAATATGAGCACTCCACCACTTATTCCAAAAAATCATCCTAATAGGGGGAGGCCCCTCAAAATCACCCTAGAGATCATTTACTATTATATGGAATCAGTAGAAAAAAAGAGAGAAGAGAGAGATGCCAAAAGCCAAATAGAGTTAGAATCATTAGAAAAAAGGAGTGAAGAAAGAGATTTAAAACTCCAAATAGAGCTAGAGACAATGATTGATAAAAAAATTACTCTTCAAAGATACAATTCAAACTCAAATAGAGGATAGATTCTTAGGGTTCAAGAGTGAATTGCAGACAATGAAGGATATGATTCAAGAAATGGAAAAACATAAAAAATCAACCCAAGACGGAGAGGTTGAAGAAAATCACAACTTGAGAGATAGGATTAAAGAGCTAGAAGAAAAACTAACCAACTATTTGACCCTCAATGACATGGAAAACAAATTGGATATCAAACCCATCAAAGAGAAAATGAATAAGCTAATCAAACTAGATCATGAGCGTAACAAAAGAGCCTTGAACCTCATAATTTTTGGTATAAAAGAACAAGAAGAGGAGGATACACTAGCAATAGTAAAAGAAGAATTAAATAATAAATCACAAATTGATACAACTTACCTCATAGAAGCAAAGAGGCTAGGAAAAATAATTGATCACAAAGATAGGTTGATCCGTGTCAAAATAAGTTGTAATGACCATAAATATAGCATACTTAGTAAATCTCCAAGATTAAAAGGGTCACGAATATTTATAAATGAAGACCTCATTGCCAAAGACCAAGTTGAATTAAGTGTAAATTTTTAGACCCCACCCAGTTTTAAGTTTCGCTAATTTTTCTCAATGTTTAATGCCCAAAACCCAGTTTTATGACAACCATAAATACTCAGCATATAAACAAAATTTCAGAAATGAAACATGAGGATTCTTAACAACATTTAATGCAAAAATAAATTTATATCAGCAGCACCATATTTAGAAAATAAAATACACAGATATTTTTGGTCAAACTTGACCCTGGAAAAAATCCACAAGGGGAAAACCAGTGAGAGGTATTTTTATTATTTTCAGAGCTCAGAGAAATCTTCTATTACATCAGAAATTTATCTTCAACAAAAATTACAGACTTATCTCGTAAACTATGCCAAGGTTCCTCCTCAGAATTTGAGCCACATACTCCTCGAATATCGTGCCCAAAAATTCTTGAAATTCATGCCCAGAAAACAGAGTTGTATGGCCCTCGATTTCTGTGTCTCCTAGCTATATGGACTGTACGAAATTTTCCATAAATTCATGCCTCCTTCTATTGTCTCGATTTATGTGCCAAAAATTGTTTTACGATAGCCTTGAGATTCGTGACCTCTTTGCCTTGAGGAGGTCAAGTACGACCTCCTCGATTGTTGTACCATTTTTTCTACTGTACAACCTCCTCAAAAATCTGTACTGTACGGCCCATGTATGATGTACCTTCTCCTCGATTTGTGTGTTGTACTTTTCTATCTTGGAATCCGTTCCACCTTCAGAAAAATATTTTCTCTGCTTCAACTCGACCTCACTCTCTCAAACTCTCTCCAAATCACATCAACAATGAAGATGGAGGGTGCCTCCCTAACCATAGTTGACTCAATGAGGGAATGTGAGGGGTTTCATAATCCAACAGTTGAGATTGGATTAGATGAGTGGATGAGATTGAGTGTCCATTCACTCACCCCCTTCACTTAAGCCATAAAGTCACATTTTAATTTATCTTTCATAAATTAAATGACAAGGGTCCACATTAGGCACTTTCCCACCCCCTAGGCTTCCAGGTGATGAGAAACACTTGCCTATGTATTTTTTAAATATTTTTAACACGCCCTCTTACTGAGGAAGGTGTTACTCACCACTCCAAGCTTATCCCTAAAAAATACAAACTTGCCTTTTCCCAAAGCTTTAGTGAGTATGTTTACACCCTTCTCATATGTAGATATATAATGTAACTCAACTGCTCCTCTCTGAACATAATCCCAAATGAAGTGATATCGAATCTCAATGTGCTTAGACCTGTCGTGAAAAATTGGATTCTCATAGAGTTTGATACAACTCTGATTGTCACAGTAAATCATAGTGGGTCTCAACTGCACACCAAATAATCCCACCAGCAACTTGCGAAGCTAAAGGGCCTCACAACTGGCCTGACTGGCAGCCATATATTCAGCCTCTGCAGAACACAAAGCTACTAACTTTTGCTTCCGACTGAACCAAGACACCACTACTGAGCCCAATCCGAAACACCATCCAAAAGTACTCTTCCTGTCACTAACACATCCTACCCAATCTGAATCAGTATAGCCCACCAATCGAATTCCATGCCCTCTCGGATAGTCTAGGCCATAATCCAATGTACCACAAAGATCCCTGAGCACATGTTTTTCTTCCACCCAACGCACTCTCCTAGGCTCCACCATAAACTGACTAAGAGTGTTAACAACAAAACAAATATCTGGTCTAGTATTGACCAAATACATCAACAAACCAATCAACTGACGATCAAGTATACTTGTTGCTCTGTTGTCACTGCTTGGAAAAGTAGTCTTGGTGTACTTTCCCAAAGCACACCCCTTGCACAAATCCTAGTGCTCTGTACTGAACTCTAGCACTCCAGTCACAATCTCCCTTAGTATCCTCAGAGCCCCATGATGCAAATGAGCCATCCTCCTATTCCATAGCTCACAAAGATAATTGTTGCTGGTAGTATGATACAATGCACCAACTGGATGAAACATGAGTTTGTACAGCTTCTCATTTCGAGTCCCAATCACTTTGGCTGAAGTGATACTGGACCCCTTGGAAAATAGGAGCACCTGTCCATCATGGAACAACACCTCATATTCCCTCTCCTCAATAGTAGAAACTGAAATCAATTTCTTCTTCAATACACGAACATATAGGACAACTCTCAACAAGATGGGAGGTTGAGACTCCCTCTCAAATGATATTGTCACACTACCAACTGCCTTGACCACCCGGTCATCTCCAAGCACTACCTCAAGATCACCAATCTGTGTAAGATCTGTCAAATGCTCATGAGCACCTGTCATATGGCAGGAGGCACCACTATCAATATACCAAACATTGGAATGTGTGGCTCTAGTGGAAAGACACACCACTAAAGAAAACTCCTTATCGAACCTGGTGGAAAATTCCTCCACCTCTGTTGAAGTTGTTGTCTACTTCTTCTTCTTATTAGGACATTGTCCTTCATATTCCCAAACTTGTGACATGCAAAACACTTGAATTTTCTCATCTCCTTCTTGCCTTCACTCTTCAGCTTTTTTCCTCCCTTAGGACCCTTTTTGAACTTCTTATTTTTGTTAGCATCAAGAGCCACACTCTCCTCATCATTATCAGTAGACGAACTTCCATGCAGATAACCTCTCTGGGTTTTCTTCTGAACAAAGTCATCCAAAAGACGTTCCCACTTGGGAAGATTCTCCCTAGCCACAATGACCTCAACAAAAACAACCCATTGTTTGGTCACCCCATTCAATGTTGTCCTCACAAGTTCACTGTTAGCAATGGCCTCCCCAGCAACACCAAGTTCATCTCTCACATGTGTCAATCTGGTAAGATATGTGACCACATTTTCATCCTTGGTCATTCTAATGCTTTTCAGTTTTTCTCTCAAAACCATCTTCCGGTTCTCATTTTTACTTTGACACAACTTTGTCAAGGAATCCCACATCTCATAAGCATTTGTCTTCCTTGTCACATGAGGAATCAAATGGTCCTTGATGGCATCAAGGATGATTCTTTTAGCCTTGATACTCTTCTTGTTATAGGCTGTTAGAAGAGTAGCATCTATAGATATATTTATTGGGTTTGTTGTGGAGTTCTCAACAATGTCCCATAAATCATTCTCCTACAGAATCAAAATCATTCCCTCCTTCCGAGCACCAAAATTTACTGCCCCATCAAGTCTGTCCTCAACCCTTAAACCAATAGCCATTGACCCTTCTCAATGGAAAATAAAAATTCCAAAAATTTGTTCGGTGAAGTAGGTTATGTCCCACTCTCTGTCTTGATGATTGAAATATGCACTTCTCTTCCACTCAACTCTGATACCATGTAAATTTTTAGACCCCACCCAGTTTCAAGTCTCGCTGTTTTTTCTCAATGTTTAATGCCCAAAACCCAGTTTTATGATAGCCATAAATACTCAACATATAAACAAAATTTCATAACTGAAACATGAGGATTTTGAATAGCATTTAATGCAGAAATAAATTTATATCAGCAGCACCATATTCAAAAAATAAAATGCATAGAGATTTTTGGTCAAACTTGACCCTGGAAAAAAACCACAAGGGGAAAACTAGTGAGAGAGGGATTTTTATTATTTTCAGAGCTTAGAGAAATCTTCTGTTATAGCAGAAATTTATCTTCAACAAAAATTGTAGACTTATCTCATAAACCATGCCAAGGTTCCTCCTCAGAATTTGAGCCACATATTCCTCGAAATTCATGCCCAGAAATTCTTGAAATTAGTGCCTAGAAAACAGAGTTGTACGACCCTCAATTTTCATGCCTCCTAGCTGTACAAAATGTACAAATTTTTCCATAAATTCATGCCTCTTTCTGTTGTCTCGATTTATATGCTAAAATTGTTGTACGACAGCCTTGAAATTTGTGCCCTCTTTTCCTTAGAAATCAGTAGTATGACCTCCTCGATTTCTGTACCATTTTCTATTGTACGACCTCCTAAAAATTTTGTAATGTATGGCCCAAGTATGTTGTACCTTCTCCTTGATTTGTGTGTTGTACTTTTTATGTCTTGGAATTCATGCCACCTTCAAAAAAATGTTTTCTCTGCTTCATCTCGACCTCACTCTCTCAAACTCCCTCCAAATCACATCAACAATGAATATGGAGGGTGCTTCCCTAACCCTAGTCAACTATATGAGGGAATGTGAGGTGTTTCATAATCCAACGGTTGAGATTGGATTAGATGAGTGGATCAGATTGAGTGTCCATTCACTCACCCCCTTCACTTAAGTCATAAAGTCACTTTTTAATTTATGTCTCATAAATTAAATGACAAGGGTCCACATTAGGCACTTTTCCACCCCCTAGACGCCTAGGTGATGAGAAATACTTGCCTAAGCATTTTTTAATTAATTTTAACATTAAGGAAGGAAGCTCAAAAGGTAAAAGAAGCTAGGAACAAAGGAAAATGGGAAATAATTAGAAATTGAAAAGCTGTTGTTAGGGATAGAGACCGAAAGGATAATAATAAATAGGAATTTGGGACACTCAAGATCCTTTTTTGGAACTATCGTGGATTTCCATGGCACAAAGGTCCTATGATAAGTTGGATCTCGAGTGATATTGATATTATTTGTCTATTTGAAACTTGGTAGCATGAGGAGTCTAAGGTCCCTAACATAGAAGGATTTGTCTTGTGGTTGGCATGGAACAAAAATCCCATTGTAGAGGGATAGGGGGCATAGCTTGTTATATTAGAAAGAGAATTTTTCCTCACATTCAACTTCATAAGATTGACCCTCTCAATCAATACATTTGAATAGAAATTTCAGACACCAATGCTAATAAAATGTATATAGCAATTTGTTATTTTGCACCCATTAATTCTACTTTTTATAAGAAAAACAATCTAGATAACAAATGTCCCTATAATAATTTAGAACAATATATTTATAGTTTGAAAAATGAAGGTAATATCTTCCTGCTAGGAGACTTTAATGCTAGGACTACAACTAAACAAGCTACTCTTTTAAGTATTGATTCCAACCATAATCCTTTATGGCTAGATGAGGACCTTGTTTTATCTAATATTTACAAAAGAAGCTCTGAAGACCTAATTGAGAATTTTTTTGGTACTAAGTTGGTCAAGCTCTGCAGCTCTCAAGACCTAATAATTTACAATGGAGTACTGAAGTGGTCAAACTCCAACTAGATGATTTGTATTCATGGGCTAGGTAGTAGTGTCGTAAATCATGTGATATCTGATATCCTCGTTTCCAAACAAATAACAACTTTTGACCTTTTAAATGACCATGAGCTTGACTCTGATCATAAACCTTTAACCCTAAATCTAAATTTTTCCATGCACAGGAATGGCATTGAAGAGAATTTTGATAATCAAAGGAATTTGCGCTTTGACAAAAGTAAAGTTTACCTTTTCTCAAAGGATTTAAATAGTAAATTAAATCTCCTAACTTATAAGGACAACATTGAAGAACTCTATCATAATTTTACAACTACCCTTTCCACTTCTATTAACAAGTTCTCTTTCGAGGTGTCCTATAAAAATAATAATAGAATGACCAACCCTTGCTACAATAAAGAATGTAAAATTGCTAGGAAATCCATTAGGGATGCTTCTAATGAGTCCTTAAAAATCAATAAGATCAATATGTACAAAGCTCTAATTAAAAGGAAAAAAGGTACTATATTAATAAAAGACAAGAGAAACTTTGACAACTATATAAGCTAGATCCTAAGAAGTTCTGAATCCAAATTCTAAACCGCAATACTAAAGAAAATAATATGATTCCCTTAAGGGACTGGAATTCCTACCTTAAAAGTCTTTACGAGTTCCCTAATGCCATGGACATCATTCCTATTGTACCTACAAAGGAAGAAGTTTTTTCTTGAGATGACATAGAGTTCAGGGTTAACCGACTTGCAAATGGGAAAGCTAAGGACATTGATGGCTGTAATGTCCCCACTTTGGGACATCATCACAGGGCAGAGATTTATGATGACCAGAGTAGCCAGATGGATGCTATATCGACTATAGGGGTATTTGAGAGGCATTGTGGGGTCCATCTTGCATCGATGATCATATTCCATCATTATGAACCATTCCGCACAGGTTGGCTTTGGTTTCGTTGCATTCCAACGATTTCCAGGATTTTGACTATATTGAGCTATAAGTCAATGGAATTCACTGAAGAGATCATTTTGAGCACATTACTTGGAGGAACCTCTCAGTGTAATAGCTCATTGGAATCAGGAGGAGCAACGCTACAGGATGGGATGGCTAGAAGTGACTTTCAGTGGCCAGGGAAACCACAAGGAGATATAATGAGCTTTTCAAAGGTAAAAGGGTTAATTAATTAATTAAAGTGATTTAATTAATTAATTAAATATTAATAAAATGAAAGTCACTTTGGAGGGACCAAGTGAGCCAAAAAGTATAAAGGAAAGGCAAGGGCCTCTTCTCATTCATTCATGTATGATCTTATTTTGATTTCTGGCTTCTAGCTAGTGAGCCCAATATTGGGGGTTTTGAGGGTTTTGACATAACAAACCCTAGAGGACGATTCGGTGGTGAAAGATTCCACCTATCTTGTCTCAAGCTTGGTCTCAGAGATGTAATACTCTCCCACACCATTCTAGTTCCAGATCTACTCAGTTGCAGGAGGATTCTACATCAGTTTCATGTGCAGATAGACAGAGGGCACACCAGTTGAGGGATTCTAGCAAGAGGGGCGCACCATCTTTGGAGAGAGATTCCTTGTAGGAGATTGGTAGGGCCATCGAGGATTCTATCACTTGGGTTTTCATTGCATGGCCTTGGACATCAAATCTAGTGCTTTCTGAGACAGTTTTATGGCTCAGATTATTTCTTAAGCAATGGGGCGAATTGAAGAGATGGAGGGCGTTTTTGAGATCCAGATCTAGTCCATTTGGAGGGGTTACACTTCAGATCTGACCCTGAGGCTTTACCTAGTGACTTGCAGTGTCCTGATCTATATTTCTGGAGAGTTTCAAAGCATTTGGAGGCCTCCTTCAGTAGGGCCAAATTATCTAGGGTTTCAGTCATCCAGTGGGGGATTTCAGATCTACAGAGATTGAGAGGGATCTTGGAGATTCGGTCACCTGGGTTTTTCTTACCATCACCCGATCTATCAGTTGGCATAATTATTAGGGTGATTGGACACTTTTGGCAGCAGGGCCGAGTCATTGAGGATTTCATCCTTCTATTGGAGCGTGGTATTCTTTAGCTGGAGAGTTTGGCATTCAGATCTGCTTGTATTGATCTTCATTTCTTATTCAGCCTTTGGAGGCATCTTTTGTATTGCCGGGGAATTTTGTAGTAGCTCTTATCTATTGTCTATCTTCTTGGCCATCTGTTGAGCATTCCAGATCAACATCTTCATTGTAGCAGGTTTCTCTATTTTATGAATAAAGAAGAATTGAGATGTTTTAGCTTGTCTATCTTATTGCATATGGTTGAGGCATGTTTCATGGTTATCTCTGTCTGTTATTTGCTGCACACACACATATAAACACATCTAAAAGGTAGACCAACAAAGTGTTTGATGAAATACCTCACTCAGAAAAAGTTTTAAAAAGACACCAAAACAGTGATGATCCTTGCATAATGGCTTGGGATCATTACAGTGGTATAATAGCTTAGACTCCTGCCAACCCGAGGGATATTCTATAAGGAAAGATGGTGTCTATAGATTTTGTTGGAATAGCTGTGAGTTGTGAAATAGAATATCATGCACTTTGTGAGAGACTTGGGCCTCTAATAACGCTCCAAAAGTTTATATCCATGAAAAACCCCAGTTGGAGCAAAGATGAGGTGACATATTGGACCAACATAGCAAAGTGAGGTAGAGGCAGAGCAACTAGATGGAAGGAAGCATAGAGAAACCCCACTCCCATTAGGAGCACGCAACTTTGCTATAGTTGCAAGGTGCCTTGGGAACCAGATCATAGGTGTAGGGGTAAGGGTAAGAAGCATATAATTGAGGTACACTATGATAGTGATGATGAGGATTTAGAGTAGTCCAATGATGATAGTGACTCTTGCATAGAGGCTAGTGATAGTGACTCTACCTCAGAGGATAGTGATGATGACTCTTGCACAGAGGCTAGTGATGCTTGCACGCTTGAGGAGGAGGATGACCCTTGTGTAGTGGATAGGTAGCTGGATGGACATGACGATCGCACTAGTATCTCAGCAGACATGTCACATACCATTGATGACCTTACGCCTCAACAGAGTGATGACACTAGTGAGGAGTCACACATGTTAGCACCTAGAGATGATGAGCTTCCTATGGGGGTTGTGACACATTTGTTGCCTGTTCAGACACCCATGATAGCCATGTCACATGAGGAGATCAGTGGCACATCAGGTATGATGGATGAGCCTAGTGTGAGTGATGCACACCATGGAAAGATAGACCCACAGATCCAGGAGGAGGTACAGGATGTACCGACAGTTGACCTCACACATACAGGTCAACCAGAGGAGACAGAGTCACAACTATTGGAGACTCCATTAGTTGAGCAGATTGCAGAGGCTGACAGGTTGATGGAGCACTTACTCCCAAGATCGGTCTGCATTGATGAGGATGCAGTTTTTAGCAGTCAGGATGACCATAGCACGTGTCTAGATACATCTCTATGGGATCTAGGTGTAGATGATAGTAGCAGGATGAGTGCACAGAAGGATACAACTGCTCATACAGGATACAGTGGGAGTCAGGGGGAGATGGCATCTAGTGATGGGATGTAGTGGCATACAGGAGTACCCAACAACATGGTAGAGAGTGGACAATTCAGCACGTCATCTTATGTAGAGGGTGTTTTGGGGATTCTAGAGTTGACACTAGCAGTGAGGGGTCTGATATGGCACCTCGGTATGACCATGATCAGGAGCTACACCACTTAGTAGCTTAGTTGGGAGTTAATGCGGCTATGATTAGGGAAGCCACTAGACATATTGATGACATGCATGCAGTGATGGCAGATCACGATTGGAGAGCATCAGTGGCACAGGGTAGCTTAGATGGAGGATTTTCCACAGATGATTTTCACACTCTCCGGGAGAGAGTATCTGTGATGAGGACTGACTACCAACAGTTGATGACAGACAGGGATTATCTACTGAGGGTTGGTGAGATGTATCATGAGGCTCCGAGGGAGCAGGAGTTGGAGAGCACTCGAGGATTCTTGAGAGGCACACAGACCACCCTTCGAGAATCAAAGTCTAGGACATATGAGGCTCCTGAGGAGATCCATCAGAGATCCACTTCATCTGTCTTAGTGGACACACAGATGTATCAGTCAGTCACGTTGACAGAGGATGTTGATGATCTAGCAGAGGAGCACTAGTTGATGGGGGACACTTCCATTTGTGTCTTGGGAGTGGTTGATCTCCATATAGAGATTGATCCAGCTGTACGCTCAGGATCTATGATCCAGCATGAGTTTGCAGGAGATGACAGAAGTATGCCGGAGCATACAGTGATGCATGATAACTCACAAAGACATGTTGAGATGTATGGTGGGATTCAGAGGGGTGTACTGCCTGGCAGGGAGGAGACACACTTATGGGAGTATGCAGGTGCCACTCGTTTGCAGCAGCATATGATTATGAGACCTCACCTTCACCATTTCAATAGTTGCCTGAGTGAGGAGAGATGGAGAGTGGTTTACCGACAGTTGGAGGAGTTGCTTCCGATTGTACCTGATGATAGGGGTTTAGTGACGACTACAGGTGATCAGTTATCATGGATACCGATGGACAAGCTTCTGGTCGAATCCTTGAGATTGACCAAAGCATGTGACGCCTTTCAGTCCTACAGCCAGCAGCAGATGTTGCTATTAGCCCGTCCTGACACTTTTACCATAGACAACCGCATGAGGAGGGATAAGCCGTGGTTGAGGGCATGGAGAGTGAGTAGACCGAGACTACATGACATGAGTACTTTTACGGCATACATCAGGTTAGAGGTGGACCGTGTTAGACAGAAAATTGATATTTGGTGCAGGATGGTGAGCATCATAGACTAGATGATGACAGATGAGCATAGAAGGCTTCTGACAGTGATTAGCCTCACACGGGAGCAGTTAGAAGAGATTGGAAGTGATAAACTTCCAAGTTTTCCATGGGACCCGGGAGTCTGTTTTGGTAGCACGATGTTCATGTTGACCCAGGTTGCACTAGAGAGCCAGACACTCCACCTTGGTTTTGTTTGGAGTGGGTCTGTAGGTACTTGTCCTATGGGGCGAGACCTTTCCTTCCACTTGATCATCAGGATAGGGCATAGAGATGTTTGAACATGTACTTCTTCTATAGAGATGCCCTTATAGATATAGTTTCTGGACATCAGGTTCGGTGGTCACATGTATTTCAGATGGAGGACCTAAGACAGGAGGGTTCAGGATGTATGTAGAGGACATATAGTCATGGTCAGAGTAGTGCAATGTCAACATGACGATCTTCGACAGAGGTTAGCATGGGACCTAGGGATTGCAGGATTGAGCAGTTCATTGACCGACAGGGGATAGTGGACCATTGCAGGGGAAAGTCAGTCTAGCTTTCCATTGAGCTTTAGTGTGGAGAGGAGAACATCGCTTGCGGTTGCCTCATGGAGGTCTTGCATCACCTCAGTCGGGCATCAAAATGTGCAGTTGATGGAGGCCGTGTGGATCTTGGTCGAGATTTGGAGGATTGACTCATTCCAAGATGATTCCATGTGTCATGTGCAGGAGGTTCATAGGGTTGATATCTTTCAGGACTATGCTTCACAGAGTATTACAATTCACTTCCTGATATGGGATCCAGGGGGTGGAGTCTATTATTGTTCATCTTTGGATGGGTTCAGCTATGTACCCCACAGGTGGACATGGGATATTGGTATTTTATTTGAGATGATTTGGTTATTGCTTGAGGACAAGCAATTTTCTAGCAGGGAGGACTGTAATGTCCCCACTTTGGGACATCATCATAGGGCATAGATTTATGATGACCAGAGTAACCGGATGGAAGCTATATCGACTACAGGGGTATTTGAGAGGCATTGTGGGGTCCATCTTGCATCGATGATCATATTCCATCATTATGAGCCATTCTGCACAGGTTGTCTTTGGTTTCGTTGCATTCCGACGATTTCTAGGATTTTGACTATTTTGAGCTATAAGTCAATGGAATTCACTGAAGAGATCATTTTGGGCACATTACTTGGAGGAACCTCTCAGTGTAATAGCTCATTGGAATTGGGAGGAGCAACACTACAGGATGGGATGGCTAGAAGTGACTTTCAGTGGCCAGGGAAGCCACAAGGAGAGATAATGAGATTTTCAAAGGTAAAAAGGTTAATTAATTAATTAAAGTGATTTAATTAATTAATTAAATATTAAT
>ML807739.1:130998-152511 GCA_009831015.1 Picea engelmannii | reverse complement strand
CTGTTGAGCATTCCAGATCGGCATCTTCATTGTAGCAGGTTTCTCTATTTTATGAATAAAGAAGAATTGAGATGTTTTGGCTTGTCTATCTTATTGCATATGGTTGAGGTATGTTCCATGGTTATCTTTGTCTATTATTTGCTGCACACACACATATAAACACATCTACAAGGTAGACCAACAAAGTGTTTGTCGAAATACCTCACTCAGAAAAAGTTTTAAAAAGACACCAAAACAGTGATGATCCTTGCATAATGGCTTGGGATCATTACAAAGGCTACCAAGCTGAAATTTTTAAAATCGAAGGGCCTATCCTTATCCCTCACATACACAAGCTCTTAAATTTAGCAGTAAAGCAGGGCTTCCCTAAACCCTGGACGCAAAGCCTCATTGTTCCTATTTTTAAAAATGGGGATAGAAACATTCCCTTCAATTATAGGACCATTATGATTAGCCTGATTTTAGCCAAGCTTTATGGAATTATTTTGGAAAAGAAGATTAGCCTTTGGCTAGAAAGTCACGGTAAAAGAGCTAAAGGCCAGGTCATGTTTAGGACATATCATTCACTTTTGGACCATCTTGTTACCTTTAGGATCATTGCAGAGGAGTTTTGCAATACTAAAACCAATCTTTTTTGTTGCTTTGTTGACTTTAGAAAAACTTTTGACATGGTTCCTAGGAAAAACCTTTGGAATAGGTTGGAAGAGATAAAAGTGCCTCTTGAGTTGAGGGATACCGCAATAAGGATGTATGAGAACATTATTGCTAAGTTTAAAAACACTGAGGACTGGTCAAAATAGATTAACTGCAATATTGGAGTCAAACAAGGTTGTCCCTTGTCCCCTACCCTTTTTGGCATATACATTGACAAGTTAGAAAATTGCTTGGAAAAATCAGCTTATGTCGGCACTACTCTCATTGGTATAGTCATCAATATTCTTCTTTATGCCGATGATATTGTTCTTATGGAAAGGATTCCCCATGATCTTGAAAACCAACTAAGAATACTCAAGGAGTTTTTCTCCAATATGGGTATGATTGTTAATATAGATAAGACTAAGGTCAGGATTATTAAATCCAATAAGATCACTTATGATACCTTCGTATATGACAACAACAACTTGGAGGAAGTGACTTCATACAAATATCTTGGAATCGATATTCAACACAAGCTCAATTGGAATTATAGCATTGAGAAAAGGATTATTGGGGGATAGAAAGCTTATTACGGGCTTGAAAACAATTATAAATCAATTGATCTTTGGATTTGGGATAAGAAGAAACTCCTCTTTGAGACTCTTGTTACACCTATTATTCTTTATGGATGTGAAGTATTGGTTTGTAGTATCTCTCGTGATTCCTAGAGAAATATAGAGCAAATACAAAAGAATTTTGTAACCTATTGTAACACCCCAAGGTCGAGCCCCTGCTGAATTGTAATTATGCTTATAGGCTGGTGAGCTGAGTGGTTATAAGTTGAGAGACTTATGTGTTTATTAGGCTGGTGAGCCAGATGCTAAGGCCAATGAGCCTGATTTTGTATATGTAAATACACACATATCATTAATAAAATTACACTGTTGTGTATAGACCCTCCACGAAGAAAGAGTTATGGGGGACTAAGCTCCACTATGTGGGGAAGGGGCTAAGTGTCTAGGAATAGGGGCTAAGCTAGAGGGATTACCTCTAAAGGAATAGTACTATATTATTATTTCCTAGAAGCTAAGGTTTGATATAACCATGTTACCCTAAGTTCCTGGGGGAAAGGGAGAAGAATCTTAAGTGGAGCTCATGCAGCTTCAGGGAGACATGTATCAACCTGGGTGCATGTAGTTTTAAGTGGGAAATTCAGCTTATTGGGGGTCCACTCACTCACCAGTCTCACGACTTTCATGATACTTCACCATTGCGTATGCACTCTTGCAAGGTTAGCCACCCTGGAAGAGAGCCATACTCCCCACTGATGCACGTGCCAGTGTAACTTGCAGACACTAGAGTTGTCCTGCGTGTTTCCTGTGAATCCCAACGAACTTGTATTTTTCCTGAGTCGTGTTGTTTCATAGCAGTTGGTGGTTACTGCCAACGCAGTTTTTTCTAATCTTGGTTTGTTGTCATATTCTGTGTCCATACCCATTTTATGTGGTTGACTTCACCTGTGTGTTACCTAAATTTTGTTGTTGACATCACCTGTGTCTGTTTGACATAAGAGATGAATTGAAGAAGCAGGTTTCTAGGCCTGTGAGAAACTCTCCCAGGTGAGAGAGTTTGTTGGGAAGTGAGTTCTCCTGGAGGGATTCCCGTAGTAGCTATAGTACTTTGAGACTTCCGGTCTGGCCTGTTGCTAAAGCCCAAGGTAAGGGAGGTGTAGTAGCCGATGGACTTCTATTAGTGAAGGTGTACCCTCCTGGGTTGGAGTAGGCGTGTGGGGAATGAGGGTCTGTGGGTTGTGGGTGTAAGTGGCTCCTGGAATAAAATATCCTTCCTGTTGTTTTGTGCAACTTCCTTGTTGTCCTTTCCAAGCCTAGAATTCCCTTGCCCGATGGAGTTTAGTCCCAGCTCGAGGGTGACCCACTGTTGAGCGTGATAAACAACGTGGTCTAAGGATGAGAGGTTCGTGGAAGGTTTGCACGTAGTTTGTGGTAATATATTAAGAGATAAGTACCAATTATTTGTTCGTTGTATGTTGTGTATTTGTATTTGCATTATAATTAATGAGTAATGCATGTATATATATGTTGCATGTATGTGTTAATGTTGCTTCTACATGAACATGTGTATGATTAGATTATTGACGTCTATTTAATTGCATTAGATAGATATATATTTTTATGTGTGAATACCAGATGTTATCTCTATCTTCCGGTTGAGTTTTATATGTGATTATTTTTGCAAAGTTACTCGGTGGCATGGCCTGGCCTATTTTTTAAGGCCGGGAATGTCACATAAATGGTATCATAGAAGTAAAGGCAAAGTAAAGGTTTCTTCGGTAACGTTACCAGGCCGGATTTGTTGGCCGAGGGACATTACAAATTGGTATCAGAGCCAAGGTTTCGACATTGAGCCTGGATGGGCCATGTTAGTAGTTAGCGAGACAAGATTTCAGAGTGAATTGTTGTCGAAAGGGACAAAATTGAATTTCAGAGCATTCCAGAGTGCCAAGAGAATACCTTGGCTGTGTTATGAAGATCATGAGGTATAACAGTTTATGGAATGGTGGCAGAGAAAATAGACTACAGTAACCGTGGGTTTGGAACTGCAAGATTTGAAGTTGGGTCCTAGGATTTGTTCGGGAGAAGGAGGATCCTTCACAATCGTCAGATCTAGAGAAAGGTGCATGAATATTAACCCCTAAGTATTTTGGAATTTACAACTTCAAGGAAGTTTATGTGTAATAGAGCAAAAAGGGTCAAAGTCGAAGTTCCGAAGTTCCGAAGAGGATCTACACCGTAGATCCGGGGGGGAGGCAGAATTTTTTACCGTTGGATTTGACCAAGGACGGATCAAAACCGTAGGGTTAAGCCAAGAGCAGAAGGTAAGAAAGTTCGGGAGTTCGACGTTTGGGAGAAACGGGGTATGCAAAGGTGAAATATTCCAAAGCCCAAAGTCCTGAAGTGACGTGGCATACTGACATCACTAAGGATGACGTGGACATATGGGATGTGTGCCATGTGTTAGTGAGTTAAGAACCTTTATTAGATAGAAATGAAGTTAGAACGTGACACAAGGTAGTTAAACTTGGCGAAGAAGTTAGTTGGATCGGGCCTGCATTAAATTTGATCATGATCTATCAAGATCGATGGCCGGATGAAATTGTGGAGATCGAACATGCATGATAGATAATTCTACAAGGCCGTCCTGCAATCCAAACCACGATTTCCCAGAAGCGGTACGTGTCAACATGGGGAAAATTGTGGAACAATCAATGGGTTACTCCAAAACCGCTGACCCACATCCCCGCTTTGAAAAGTATAAAGTTTGATGTGACTTTTCAGTATCTTTTAGTTCAAGCATGAAAACTGTGGGCCCCAGTGGACGCGTGGCACCAGATCATAAAGTTTAGAGACTGGACACTCCAGAAGAAATGGATCGTGATGGAATGGGAGGAAGAAACCCCCAAAGTTCTGTTATGCCAAAGTAAAGTGACGCGATGACATCACTGGGGTGACATGGAAGTATGTGGAGACTCATGGTTTGGAAATTTTAGGCTGATAAAAGGTGGAATCATCTGAAGTCCCAGAGTCCCGAAGCTCTGAAGTCCCCCAACCCCGAAGCCTAAAGTTCCATAACAAGTATCAGTCATTGGATGCTGGGAGACATGGACTGTTGATCCACCCTACTTCATGAGTTCGCCAATTCGACACTTCAAGAGATTTGTTGTGATGTGCTTTGAAATCCATCGATGCTCAAAGCCTAAAGTTTTAGGGTTCCGGATAAGCGCCCAAATCATAAGCACTAGGTCACAATCGTGGTCACATGTGAACCAAGGGATGAAGAAAAGGGGCAAGTGCCCAAAATTTGTTGTAGAACAAAACTGGGCTTAGAGATTGAATCCCAAGGGATTCTTGATCGACCAAGACCTGTAAAAAATGGAATCTGATGTTGTTTTTATTGAATCAGATTGGTTTATTCCAAAAAATTATTAAAGATTGATAGCTTGACAAAAATCCGGCTGACTGCACATTTTTGCAGAGTTAACAATTGATGGGCCGAACTGAATTGTTGCATAGTGCAGAGCATGGAGGAGGCACAAGATGCTTATAGTTTGAAGGATGAAGTGAGAGGAATGGATGTCCATTTGGGAGTTGAAGGATCAAACTCCAATGGGCATGGAGAAGAGATAGATAAAGAAGAGAACATGAAGAAAATCATTAAAAAGTTGTAGAAAGATGTACAAACTCACCGAGAAGATAACAAAAAGATCATGAAATCCGGGGAGAAATAGAGAGAATTCAACGTGAAGTTGATGCAGAGCCTGGAAATAATAGAAAATAAATTGGATAAAGAGAGTGGCTCAAGAAAATCAGGAAGTCCTAGAAGAACAAGAAGTATTAGTCGACATCACCAACACTCCCCGAGGCATTTCAATAAGAGAGCACACAACAGTTCAAGTCCATCCCATGTTAGGAAGCATAAGAGGTCCGGGGAAGATGATCTACGAGGGGAAATGAACAAAATCAAACCTCCTACATTTGATGGGGAGCACAAGAAAGATGAATATGCAGAGACATGGTTGTTGGGCATGAGAAAGTATTTTCAATTGCATAATTATTCTTCTCATGTGGAAGGAATAATTTCCATCTATCAACTCAAAGGGAAGGAATCTGTATAGTGGGATCAAATTTTGGAAGTACAACACGTCAATGAGAAGAATTTTACATGAAGGGAATTCAAGAGACATTTTGAAAGGAAGTACCTAACTAAGAGGTATTATGACAAGAAAATGAAAGAGTTATTTGAACTCAAGCTGGGAAGTCTATCCATTGATGAGTATGAAAGAATATTCTTGGAGTTGTTGAAGTATGTTCCCTTCATCAAGGATGAGAAAATTAAGATTCAAAGGTATCTGAGTGGGCTTCCATCTTCCATCAGTGACAAGATCCAATATGATGATCCTAAAACTATGGAAGAAAATATAAGGAGAGAAAAATGCTTATATGATCAACAAAAATAAAACCTTACTTTCCAAAAAGATTGGAAAGACAAGAAGAAGTTTAAGAGGGAGCAGAGGCAGAAGGGAAACAAACCACCATTTTTCAGGAACAATCCTCAATGAAAACCGATTTTGAGAGAGCCCAGGATGGCTAAAGTAGGTGGGCAAAGGACAAAGCAGACACCTATGGAATGTTGGGGTTGTAAAGGAGATCATAGGTATAGATATTGTCCTCACAGAAAG
This sequence comes from Picea engelmannii, assembly GCA_009831015.1. Taxonomy (NCBI): domain Eukaryota; kingdom Viridiplantae; phylum Streptophyta; class Pinopsida; order Pinales; family Pinaceae; genus Picea; species Picea engelmannii. Next base: position 146,618 of record ML807739.1, on the reverse strand, counting down.
GACAAGATGAGAGTTGTTCACAATGTTCAACAAACTGAAACAGTGGAGGGCATGGGCAGGAAAGTACCAAGAATCTATGCATCCCTTGACAACAAGAAATTTGAGTTTCAATCACACATGATTGAAGTTGAAGGTATGATCAATAACCATGCCTTTACTATTTTGATATACTCGAGAGCTAGTCATAGTTACATAGATTCTAAAGTTGTGGAAAGATTATGCTTACCGAGAAGAAATCATGAGAAATATTGGTTGGTACAACTAGCTATAGGATCCAAGAGGAAAGTTGTTGAGTCGGTTAAATCATGTACAGTGGGCATGAATGGACTAAGTACAAAGGAATATATGAACATCTTGCCTTTAGGACCATATGATTGCCTAATTGGTATGGACTTGTTGGACCAACACCATGCCATTTCAGACTGCCATAACAAGGAATTCACTTGCTTGGATGAGGAAGAAAATCATAGAGCAGTCGAAGGAATTCCCAGGGTAGTTGCTATTAGAGAAATTTCATCAATGCAGCTGAAGAAATGCTACAGGAAAGGATGTCAAATATTTGTAGGCCATATGGAGGAAGCATATAAGGATAAGGTGCCAATTCTAGAGGACCATGCAGTCCTAGAATATTTTGAAGATGTGTTCAAGAAGGTACCAGGACTACCTCCAAAGAGAGATATTGATTTCTCTATAAATTTGACGCTTGGAGCAACGTCAGTGTCAAAGACTCCCTACAGAATGAGTACACCAGAGCTGAAGGAAATCGAAATGCAGCTTGAAGAGCTTCTGAAGAAGGGGTATATCCGCCCAAGTGTATCACCTTGGGGTGCCCCAGTCTTGTTCATAAAGAATAAATATGGAACAATGAGATTGTGCATTGATTTTAGACAGTTGAACAAAGTGACTATAAAGAACAAGTATCCTTTACCAAGGATTGATGATCTCTTTGATCAATTGAAGGATGCAAATATATTTTTGAAGATAGATCTCATGTCAGGATACCATCAGGTAAGGATTAAACAGGAAGACATTAGCAAGACCACCTCCTTTAGAACAAGGTACGATCATTATGAGTTCACAGTGGTTCCATTTGGGTTATCAAATGCACCCATTGTTTTTATGTCCTTAATGAATGGAGTTTTCAGGGAATATTTGGACAAGTTTGTCATTGTCTTTCTAGATGACATCCTCGTATATTCCAAGTCGGAAGAAGAGCATGAGCATAATTTGAGGATGGTGTTGCAAGTGCTAAGAGAGCATCAACTGTATGCCAAATTGAGCAAGTGCTTGTTTTATCAAAACATAATTCACTATTTGGGGCATATCATATCGGAAGAAGGGATAGTCGTGGACCTTGAAAATATTGAGGCCATTAAAGGGTGGAAAACACCTAAAAATGTAACAGAATTCAGATCCTTCATGGGTCTAGCTGGCTACTATAGAAGGTTCATTGCAGGGTTTTCAAGAATAGCTCACCCCATCACTTCCTTGCAAAGGAAGGGGAGGAAATTTCAATGGACAGAAGAATGTGAAAGAAGCTTCCAACAATTGAATCAGCTATTAACCAGTGCTCCAATTATGAAGATTGCAGATCCAAATGAATATTTCGTGTTTTGCACAGACACATGTAAAGAAGGAATAGGAGGAGTCCTAAGCCAGAATCGGTTTGTGATATGTTTTGAGTCTAGAAAATTGAAAGAGCATGAAAGGCTCTATGCCACTCACGATTTGGAGTTGGCAGCCATTGTACTCGCTCTAAATAAATGGAGAGATTACCTCATGGGAAAGAGGTTTGAGCTCAGGACAGACCATCATGGTCTGAAGTATTTGTTTGATCAGCCTACATTGAATGCCAAGCAGAGCAGATGGTTGAAATTTCTCTGTGAATATGACTTTGATATCAAGCACATCAAAGTAAAGGAGAAAAAAGTGGTTGCTACACTCAGCAAGAGAGTGCATGAACTACATGCTACAACCATCAGCATGTATCATACAGATCTTCAAGGCAGAATCTCTAAGGCTGCAAAAGTTGATTCGCAGTACGTAGAATTGGTAACAAAATTGCAACAAGGTAAAATGCAGCAGCAGGCTGAAGATTTCAAATTGGGAATTGATGGAATTCTCTTGTACATAAACAAAGTTTATGTACCCAACTCTTCTGAATTGAAGAGTGTGATTTTAAAAGAAATGTACAATGTACCTTATGTAGGACACCGAGGATATCAAAAAAAAATTAGTAGTCAAAAGCCAATATTATTGGCCAGGCATGAAGAAGGAATTTGTTGAATGTATTGCCAAATGCTTGGAATGTCAAAAGGCAAAGGCTAAGCATAGACAACCAACTAGTTTTCTACAGCCGTTAACCATCCCTAAGTGGAATTGGGAAGTGGTCACAATGGATTTCATCACAGGATTGCCCAGAACAAGCAAGCAGCATGATGCAATCATGGTAGTAGTGGACAAGCTTACTAAAGATGCCCATTTTATTCCATTGAAGACCACTCACAAGGCAACTAATGTTGTTGATATCTATATGAGGGAGGTAGCACGACTGCATGGTATTCCCAAGACAATTGTGTCTGACAGAGACCCAAAGTTTACCTCAAATTTCTGTCAAGGGGTTTAGAATGAACCTAAACTTCAGCACATTCTATCACCCCGAGTCAGATAGACAAACAGAAAGAGTAAACGAAGTGATAGAAGACATGCTAAGGATGTATGTGATGGAAAAACCATCTAAATGGGAATATTATCTACACTTGGTAGAATTTTCCTACAATAATGGGTATCAAGCATCATTGAAGATGAGCTTGTTTGAAGCACTTTATGGTAGAAAGTGCAACACCCCAATAAGATGGGAAAATCCAGCTGATAGGGAAATGGTTGGGACAGAGTTGCTCAAGGAAATGGAAGAGAAAATGCTGAAGATTAAACAGAATTTGAAGGTTTTCCAAGATAGACAGAAAAATTATGCAGACAAAGGCAGAAACCACAGAGAGTTTAAAGTGGGTGATCATGTTTTCCTGAAGGTGAAAGCCAACAGAAGTTCCCTGAAGCTAAGAAGCTGTTCTAAGTTGGCAACCAAATTTTGTGGATCATTTGAAATACTAGAAAGGATTGGACCAATAGATTATATGCTTGCATTGCCTGCATCCATGACTGTTCATAATGTATTTCATGTATCATTGCTCAAGAAGTATATACCTGATGCTAACCATGTGATTTATTGGAATGTGATCCAGGTGGAACACGAAGGTGCTTTGCAAGTGCAGCTCGTGCGCATACTGGAATGGAATAGCAAGCAAATTCAGAATCGAGTCATAAAGCTTGTAAAGGTTCAGTGGACTTGGTACGATCTTGAGGACACAACATGGGAGCATGAAGATGCTATGCGGGCAGAGTACCCACATCTTTTTGAAGTTTTTGCAAATCTTGTTGTTGTTGTGTAAAGAGTTGCACTAAGGACAGTGAAAAAATAAGGGGAGGGGATTGTAACACCCTAAGGCTGAGCCCCTGCTGAATTCTAATTATGCTTATAGGCTGGTGAGCTAGATGCTAAGGCCAATGAGCCTGATTTTGTATATATAAATACACACATATCATTAATAAAATTACACTGCTGCGTGTAGACCCTCCACAAAGAAAGAGTTATGGGGGACTAAGATCCACTAGGTGGGGAAGTGGCTAAGTGTCTAGGAATATGGGCTAAGCTAGAGGGCTTACCTATAAAGGAATAATATTATATTATTATTTCCTAGAAGCTAAGGTTTGATATAACCATGTTGTCCTAAGTTCCTAGGGGAAAGGGGGACAAGTGTTAAGTGGAGCTCATGCAGCTTCAGGGAGACAGTGTCAACCTAGGCGCATGAAGTTTTAAGTGGGAAAGTCAACTCGTTGGGGGTTCACTCACTCACCAGTCTCACGATTCTCATTACTGTCACGATACTTCACCATTGTGTCTACACTCTCGCGAGGTTAGCCATACTCCCCACTGATGCACGCGCTAGTGTAACCTGCACACACTGGAGTTGTCTTGCATATTTCCTATGAAAACCGACGAACCTGTATTTTTTCTAAGTTATGTTGTGTCATAGTGATTGGCGGTTGTTGCCAACACAACTTTGGCTAAGCTTGGTTTGTTGTCATATTCTGTGTCCATACTCATTTTCTGTGGTTGACTTCACCTGTGTGTTACCCGAATTCTGTTGTTGACATCACCTGTGTCTGTTTGACATAAGAGATGAATTGAAGAGGCAGGTTATCAGGCCTGTGAGAAACTCTCCCAGGTGAGAGAGTTTGTTGGGAAGTGATTTCTCCTGGAGGGACTACCGTAGCATCTACAGTACTCTGAGACTTCCATTCTATCCTATTGTTGAAGCCCAAGGTAAGGGAGGTGTAGTAGCCGATGGACTTGTATTAGTGAAGGTGTACCCTCCTAGGGTGGAGCAAGCATGTGGGGAATGAGGGTTTGTGGGTTGTGGGTGTAAGTGGCTCCTAGGATAAAAGATCCTTCCTGTTATTCTGTGCAACTTCCTTGTTGTCATTGCCAAGCCTAGAATTCCCTTGCCCTGTGGAGTTTATTCCCAGCTCGAGGGTGACCCACTGCTGAGTGTGATGGGAAGCATGGTATAAGGTTGGGAGGCTCATGGAAGGTCTGCACGCAGTTGGTGGTCATCTATTAAAAGTTAAGTACCAATTATTTGTTCGTTGTATGTTGTGTATTTGTATTTCCATTATAATTAATGAGTAATTCCTATATATATATGTTGCATGTATGTGTTAATGTTAATTCTGCATGAACATGTGTATGAGTAGAGTATTGACGTATTTTTAATTGCATTAGATATATATATATATATGTGTGTGTGTGTGTGTGTGTGTGTGTGTGTGTGTGTGTGTGTGTGTGAAAATCAGATGTTATCTCTATCTTCCGGTTAAATTTTATATGTGATTATTTCCACAAAGTTACACGATCGCATGGCCTGGCCTGTTGTTTAAGGTTGGGAATTTCAAAGAAATGGTATCAGATGTCAAACAATTGTCTTAGGTTGATGGATAGTTGGTATGGATTGTTGGTTGTCCTTGATGTCAACCCTTGGAGAAAGTACGGTAGCGAATTCCAGTAGCACAAAGGTTTGGGTAATGGAACCGAGTTTGTTTGATGTAAATATGACTCATTATTTCTTGTAATGGTTGAAAATAAGTAAAAATGGATGAATTCCAAAGTGTTTCCCTTATGGTGAAAGCCCTCACGGGAAGACGCTTTGTGGATTGCATTATCCTAGAAGTATGGTTAGAGAACCCATGCTTATTTTTGGAATAATGAGATGAAGGTCAGTGAATTTTTCAGTGAAACTAACCTATATGGATAGTTCTTGTCATGCAATTTCCGGTGGTATGTGTAATGTCACATAACTCCTCATGGTTAGAGAGTTATGGCCATGAGAAGTTGGAGAACCCAGGTTTGGGTAATGGACCCAAGTTTGTTTGATGGATAACGGTATGATTTTTGACATATTTTCAGGTAATACTATTCTATATGGATAGTACATGACATTCCATTTCTGGTGGTATGTGTAACGTCACATAACTCCTCACGGTTTGAGAGTTAGGACCTTACGAAGTTGGAGGACCCTCATATGTCATCTAGAAGCCCCAAAAGGTCAAAGTAGTCAAAGTGGTTTAAGAGATTTTTAAAGGTAAATAATAAAGTGAAGTGATGAGTGCACTATAATTCAAAGTGAATACAAAATAAATTATTTAAATAACAAATTTAATGGAGAAATTAGAAGTGGGTTAACCCTAAAATAAGGAAAGTGGGCAAAGTGACCTAGAAGACGTTTTTAAGGAAGCTACTTGGAGATTATAAATAAGAGGAAAGGCTCTCTCATTTTACATCACACTTGAGCATATTGAATATCTATAGGTGTCTGAGGTAACCAAATGATATCTAAGCTGAATTTCTAAGGAAAGGTGAAGAAAAGAAGGCCGAATTTCAAGGAAGGATAAATTCCTTTGATGATGTTTTCTAAGGTATGTTATTTACAGGTCATCTCACCATTTTCACAATATTTTTTTTTCTAGAGTGATTCAGACCGTAAAATTGCTATGCCATTGAGGAAGCATATCCAAGTATCTATGGTAAAAAATTCAGCTTGTGGACCATTGTATTTTTGGAGTTACACTCTGTGGAAAATAGGGTTTGTGGCTAGTCCTAAAACTAGTCTAAAACAAGTGTTTCGGGTAAAAACGTCATAACTTATTCATAACATATAAAAATTGAGTAAAACCAAATGTATTGGTTATATTACAGGCTGTAGTATTCTTTTTAATAGGCTCGTATCGATTCAATGAATATTCCGTGTGGAGCATTCTCTACAAGGTCGCTCTCTAGAATAAGCCAAAATTCAGCAAGGTATGTCATTTTTGCTATAACTCGTTTTTTATGCGGTTCCAAGTAGTGACACTTGGACAAATTGCATAAAACACACTTAAGAAAATTGTGTATCATTTTCATATCTTTATTCATTATAGGTACAAAGCTATGATTATTTCAAGTTAGGGTTGTTGACTAATCCAAAACTAGGCATGTGAGACTAAAGAAAAGTTTGATGAAAATGCTAGTCTCTTGTTGTTAAAGTTAAGGAAGGTTTGCAGGAATGTGATCATATAATCTAGGTCTATTATAGAGTTACAAATTAGATTTGGATGATGAAATTGATGAGGGCATTTGGTTGAGGTACATGTCGGGTACATGGTTGAGACAAGTAGTTGATGAGTTGGCACATACATGAGGTGTATAGTTGATTATGTTGGTACATATTGACGAGTCATAGTTGATGAGTAGTTGATATATGATTGGTACATACTTGGTACATGGTTGGAGGCACTTGTTAGTAGTATTGTTGACACATGGTTTATGGATGATGTAGCATACTTGTATTATTAGAAGCACATATTGATCTTGGTGATGATTATGAGTTGTTGTGTTATACTTGGTTGATGCACATCTTTGAGAGTTGTTTTGGTGATTGATCTTGGTGATTAGATATGATTTGGTTGATAAAATTGATGAGATAGGTTTTTGTGATAGGTTGTTTGGAAAGTTTGTTGTGACAGGTTATTTGTACAGGTTTTGTGCATGGTTGTTCATGGTACAGGTTGAGGTACAGGTTGGTGCATGGTTGATGCACTTGTTTATGGTACAGGTTGATTAGAGGTTGAGGTACAGGTTGATGCATGGTTGATGCATGGTTCAGGTTATTGGTACAGATTGTTTGGTACATATTTATTGGTATAGGTTTAAAACGATATATCTCACAGTGATAGTGTGACAGTGGTTCCATCATTCTACTTCTACTTCAGGGTGGTTGGACAGGGCAAGGACAGGTGGTTTTAGCCACCTTTCGGTTGTGGGCGGAGAACATATGGGGTTGTAGCCTCCTTCTGGTTGTAGCCAGAGAATTGGGGAGTTGGAGCTTCCCTCATGTTGTATCTTGAGAAACTAGGGGTTTGGAGCCTCCTTCCAGTTGTAGTTGGAAAACAAAGGAAGTTGGTGCTTCTTTTGAATGTAATTATTCAAGACATATAAGAAAAAACATTCCGTGGTTTTCTCCCGCTTTGGGTTTCCACATAAAAACTGGTGTACTGTGTATGTGTATGTTTGTTCATTGCTTGTTTACTCTGTAGTTATTGGATGATAATGCTACATTGATATAACACTTGGATTATATGGTTAAAAAAGATTAAATTGCTCTATTACTGATTCACCCCCCTCTCAGTAATCCAACAATTGGTATCAGAGCGAGGTTCCTTTAGGAAACAGTTTAACCACTGGAAGGAGATCATGGATTATTCTGAGAATGGAGTACCAATGTTTAATGGTCAGAATGTTTTTAAGTATGAGATGTGGAGTAGAAGGATGAAAGTATTTTTACAGGCACATGGACATTATATTTGGCTATCATTTGTTACAGGATATGATAGTTCAAAACAGGCAAAGACTGCAACCAAGAAGGAATTGAAGAAGAATAACAAAATAGCAATGGATTTCATCTGGGAAGGATTACCTAAACTGGTAAGAAAAACGGTTGGTAAATGTTCATCAGCTAAAGAACTTTGGGATAAGTTACATGACATATATTCTTCACCCATCGCAGATTCAGAAAATGCCAAAGAAGATGCAGATATAGAAAAGGAAGAAATATGTTCATGATGTCAGACAGATTCATAAGAGGAAGAGTATGATGAAGCAGAAGTTGATTACATAGAAAATTTGATCAGTGCAATTAAATATCTAAAGAAAGAAAGAGAAGAAAACAAGTCATCCAAGAAAGAGTTGATGAAGCAAAAGAAAAGTGTTCAAGGTTCTGAAAAAGATCAGCAGGTCATCAAGAATTTAAGAGCTCAACTAGAAGAGGCCAAAAGAAATGAAGAAACTCTAGAATATTAAAAGAAATGTTTAGAAGCCAACATAGCAGCACGAAAGGAAGAACCAGAAAAGAGAGAAAAGATACTAATGGATCATCTCAAGGAAAGAACCAATGACTTAAACCAACTTGAGGAAGAGTTTGGTCAAGAAGAGAGAAGACTGGAAGAAGAAATAATTACATTGAAAATCCAACTTGAAGAAGCAAAGAGAACAGAGGTCATGAAGTCTCAGATAATGAAGAAAGAAGAAGAGGTCGAGAATCTCGAAGAAGAAGTTGTCACACTAAGAGTCAAAATCGTCAAGCTCAACAAGAGCATTGAAGAGACAAAAACATCCACATCAGTTGTAGAGAATGAAGAGAATCACTCTATGTTGCTAGAAAAGAAGAATGAAGAAAATAGAAAGAGTTATGCAGAAGTACTCAAAGGAAGTAATCATGGTCAACCAGAATCTAAGAAAACTATTGAAGATACATATTCAAGAATACTATCCATGTTCAATCATGATCATGATCAGTGAAGGAAAAAATTCAGAAGGACTACGTCACAAAGAATATTATTCACTCCCATGTATGAAAATTTATTTTATGGTCATTGTTTTTATTGTACTAACTTTGGACATAAGGTTGCAGATTGCAGGGATTATAAAATAAATGTTCAAGCATACCGTGCCTATGTGGTCGCACGTAACATTTAGTGTTACAAATGTCATAACTATGGACACATAGCTAGTGATTGTAGAAGCATGATAGATACTTCCATGAAAGAGAATACCGATATTAGATATAAGAAAGTATGGATAAGAAAACAGGAATAACAGGTGAACAAATACCAGGTACCAAAGATCGCAAGATTGGCAATAAAACGAGATGAAGAAAATTCTACAGAGAAAATGAAAGATGTCATATACATAAAAGTTTGGAAAATAACTGAAAGAAAGGAATGAAAGGTAAATAAGGAATAGATTCAAGAGATTATACTTTCAGGCATTGTAGTGAAAGATGAATCCACATATAGAAAGAAAGATGTCAGAGCTCAGAGAGATAATGAATCTACCAATGAAGATGATGATGAATACACATTAGAGAAGGGATTGTTCTGAACCATCCAATTTAGAGACTCCCTAGTAATACGAATATTAGACAGGGGGAGTCTATACGATAGCTGTGACAAACCAAAGAACCATCCTTCGAGCAAATTGCAGAGTTTGAGAAGACAGATTCAGAGCAATCAGTTAACAAAAGTACAATTTGATAGATTAATCAAGACTTCATGATAGTATAATGATAAATGGCTCATCATTATGGACAATTACACAAGTAGAGTCTTGGACAGTATGGACAGATATGGATTCGTAAGAACACTTAGCAGGTTTGGATAGATATATGATAGTGGACAACATAATGGATTCATAGATTAGTTCAAAGAAAAATGAACATTATCATAATGGATGATAATTACATAGGAAATGGATCGAACAATGCTAATGGATTTCAAATTGACATATATTTTTTGGACACATGTAGTGCATACATCCATTCATATTCAAAACAGAGTAATGCTCAAAAACTCTCTACAAACTATGGAAAGGAAGCACAGACAACAACCTCTACATCAAGAGGTTTGGAATGGAAGATTGCAAACCAGTTACCACTCCTATGCAAACCAGTTTCAAGTTGAGAAAAGATGATGATTCAAATTCTACAGTCCAGAGGCAATACAGGTCAATGATTGGTAGCTTACTATATGTGACAACATCCAGACCATATGTAATGCAGGCAGTTGCACAGGTGGCACGATTTCAAGCGACACCAAAGGAATCACATGTATTAGCAGTGAATATGATTTCCAGCTATCTCAAAGGAACATAAGAGTTTGGATTATGGTATCCAAAAGGAAAGGATCTATCACTTATTGCCTACACAGATGTAGATTGGGCAGGTTGTATTGATGACCAATGAAGCACCAGTGGAGCAACGTTCTACTTGGGTGAGTGTTTAGTATCATGTCTAAGCAAGAAACAATCATGAGTATCTTTATCTACAGCCGAGATAGAGTATATTGCAACAACATCATTTTGTACACAGGTTCTTTGGATGAAACAAACTCTGACAGATATACAAGTTGAGTATGATGAGCCCATTCCAATCTATTGTGATAATACAAGTGCCATCAGTATCTCAAAGAACCCTGTAATGCACTCCAAGACGAAGCACATTCCAATCAAGTATCACTTTCTACGGGAGCAGGCTACAGAAAAGAACATCAGAGTTGATTATGTGGGCACAAAAGAACAAGTGGCAGGCATCTTTACAAAACCACTTCCACGGGAAGCCTTTGAATATCTTCACCAGAGACTGAGTAATTTCTACTCCAAAATCTATACTTTTGAATGCTTATCTTATATGTCTTAGATGTCCACGAGGAAGCACCATAAATAGGACAAAGGGGGAGATATTTATCAGATGCAAAAGGTAAATGCTTGGAGAGAGAGCATAGAGGCATGTTTCCAAGGGGAGAGACTGTCACAAGGGAAGAATGAGCGATATGACTTCAGAGTGATACCCTTTATAAAAGGGGGAGATATTATTCATATGAAGGGAAAGAGAGTAATAAGAGGATTATAAACAAAAAGAAAAATCAAAGGCACGTAGATAGGGGGAGCAACCCCAAGGAGAGTTTAGTTAGGGGGATCAACCCCAAAGGGAGATACCCTTTGCCACTGATGTCAAAGGGGGAGAGATAGAAACATTGATAAAGAGTATACACATGAATGTTATCATGACTAAGTGTTTCCATGAATGTTGGTGTTGTCATCAATGCCAAAGGGGGAGATTGTTAGACAGTTGGATTAGGTTAATGGATAGTTGGTTGTCATTGATGTCAACCCTTGGAGAAAGTACGGTAGCGAATTCCAATAGCACAAAGGTTTGGGTAACAAACCCAAGTTTTTTTTTATGTAAATGACTCATTATTGTATTGTCATGGTTGATAATAAGTACAAATGGATGAAATCCAAAGTGGTCCCCTTATGGTGAAAGCCCTCACGGGAAGATGCTTTGCTGATTGAGTTATCCTAGAAGTATGGTTAGAGAACCCATGCTTATTTGTGGAATAATGAGATCAAGGTCAGTGAATTTTTTAGTGAAACTATCCTAGATGGATAGTTCTTGTCATGCCATTTCTGGCAGTATGTGGAACATCACATAACTTTTCACGGTTAGAGAGTTATGGCCATGAGAAGTTGGAGAACCCAAGTTTGGGTAATGGACCCAAGTTTGTTTAATGGATAACGGTATGAATTTTGAAATATTTCCAGGTAATACTATTCTATATGGATAGCGCATTTCATTCCATTACTGGTAGTATGTGGAACGTCACATAACTCCTCACGGTTTGAGAGTTATGGCCTTACGAAGTTGGAGGACCCTCATATGTCATCTAGAAGCCCCAAAAGGTCAAAGTAGTCAAAGTGGTTTAAGAGATTTTTAAAGGTAAACAATAAAGTGAAGTGATGAGTGTACTATAATTCAAAGTGAATACAAAATAAATTATTTAAATAGTAAATTATTCAAAGGGGAGAGGCTGTCACAAGGGAAGAATGAGCAATATGACTTTAGAGTGATACCCTTTATAAAAGGGGGAAATATTATTCATATGAAGGGAAAGAGAGTAATAAGAGGATTATAAAAAAAAAAGAAAAATCGAAAGCACGTAGACAAGGGGAGCAACCCCAAGGAGAGTTTAGTTAGGGGGATCAACCCCAAAGGGAGATACCCTTTGCCATTGATGTCAAAGGGGGAGAGATAGAAACATTGATAAAGAGTATACACATGAATGTTATCATGACTAAGTGTTTCCATGAATGTTGGTGTTGTCATCAATGCCAAAGGGGGAGATTGTTAGACAGTTGGCTTAGGTTGATGGATAGTTGGTTGTCATTGATGTCAACCCTTGGAGAAAGTACGGTAGCAAATTCCAATAGCACAAAGGTTTGGGTAATGGACCCAAGTTTTTTTATGTAAATGACTCATTATTGTATTATCATGGTTGATAATAAGTACAAATGGATGAAATCCAAAGTGGTCCCCTTATGGTGAAAGCCCTCATGGGAAGATGCTTTGCTGATTGAGTTATCCTAGAAGTATGGTTAGAGAACCCATGCTTATTTGTGGAATAATGAGATCAAGGTCAGTGAATTTTTCAGTGAAACTATTCTATATGGATATTTCTTGTCATGCCATTTTTGGCGGTATGTGGAACGTCACATAACTTTTCACGATTAGAGAGTTATGGCCATGAGAAGTTGGAGAACCCAGGTTTGGGTAATGGACCCAAGTTTGTTTAATGGATAACGGTATGAGTTTTGAAATATTTCCAGGTAATACTATTCTATATGGATAGTGCATTTCATTCCATTATTGGTGGTATGTGGAACATCATATAACTCCTCACGGTTTGAGAGTTATGGCCTTACGAAGTTGGAGGACCCTCATATGTCATCTAGAAGCCCCAAAAGGTCAAAGTAGTCAAAGTGGTTTAAGAGATTTTTAAAGGTAAACAATAAAGTGAAATGATGAGTGTACTATAATTCAAAGTGAATACAAAATAAATTATTTAAATAATAAATTTAATGGAGAAATTAGAAGTGGGTTAACCCTAAAATAAGGAAAGTGGGCAAAGTGACCTAGAAGATGTTTTTAATGAAGCTACTTAGAGAGTATAAATAAGAGGCAAGACTCTCTCATTTTACATAAAACTTGAGCATATTGAATATCTATAGATGTCTGAGGTAACCAAATCATATCTAAGCCAAATTTCAGAGGAAAGCTGAAGAAACGAAGGCCACAATTCAAGGAAGGATAAATTCCTTTGATGATGCTTTCTAAGGTATGTTATTTACAAGTCATCTTACCATTTTCATAATAAATTTGTTTCTAGAACGATTCAGACCATGCAATTTCTATGAAATTGAGGAAACATATTCAAGTATCTGTGGTAAAAAATTCATCTTGTGGGTCGTTGTATTTTTGGAGTTACACTCCGTGGAAAATAGTGTTTGTGGCTACTCCTAAAACTAGTCTAAAACAGGTGTTTTGGGTAAAAATGTCATAACTTCTTCATAACAAATCCAAATTGAGTAAGAGAAAATGTGTTGGTTAGAGTACAGTCTTTAGTATTCTATGTAAAAATTTCATATCGATTCAATAAATATTCCATGCGGGGCACGCTCTACAAGGTATCTCTCTAGAATAAGCCAGAATTCAGCAAGGTATGCCATTTTCGCTATAAATCTTTTTATGAGAGGTTCCAAGTAGTGACACCTGGAGGAACTGCATAAAACAAATTGAGTAACGTTGTATATCAGTTTCAGATCTTTATTCATTACAGGTACAAAGCTATGATTATTTCAAGTTAGGGTTGTTGACTAATCCAAAACTAGGCATGTGAGACTAAAGAAAAGTTTGATGAAAATGCTAGTCTCTTGTTTTTAAAGTTAAGAAATTGATGAGGGCATTTGGTTGAGGTACATGTCGGGTACATGGTTGAGACAAGTAGTTGATGAGTTGGCACATACATGAGGTGTATAGTTGATGATGTTGGTACATATTAATGAGTCATAGTTTATAAGTAGTTAATACATGATTGGTACATACTTGGTATATGGTTGTAGGCACTTTTTAGTAGTATTGTTGACACATGGTTTATGGATGATCTAGCATACTTGTATTATTAGAAGCACATATTGATCTTGGTAATGATTATGAGTTGTTGTGTTATACTTCATTGATGCACATATTTGAGAGTTATCTTGGTGAGTAGATATGATTTGGTTGATAAAATTGATGAGACGGGTTGTTTGGAAAATTTGTTGTGACAGGTTATTTGTATAGGTTTGGTACATGGTTGATGCACTTGTTCATGGTATAGGTTGAGGTACAGGTTGATGCATGGTTGATGTACGTGTTTATGGTACATGTTGATTACAGGTTGAGGTACAGGTTGATTCATGGTTCAAGTTATTCGTATAGGTTGTTTGGTACAAATTTATTGGTACAGGTTTACAACAGTATATCTCACAGTGATAGTGTGACAGTGGTTCCATCATTCTACTTCTACTTCAGGGCGGTTGGATGGGGAAAGTACAGGTGGTTATAGACACTTTCCAGTTGTAGTCGGAGAACATAGGGGGTTGTAGCCTCCTTCTAGTTGTAGCTAGAGAATTGGAGAGTTGGAGATTCCCTTAGGTTGTAGCCTGAGAAACTAGGGGGTTGGAGCCTCCTTCCAGTTGCAGCTGGAAAACAAAGGTAGTTGGTGCTTCCAATGAATGTAATTCTTCAAGACATATAAGAAAAACATTCTATGGTTTTCTCCCTCTTTGGGTTTCCACGTAAAAAATTGGTGTATTGTGTATGCGTATGATTGTTCATTTGTTCATTGCCTATTTACTCTATAGTTATTGGATGATAATGCTACATTGATATAACACTTGGATTATATGGTTAAAAATGATTATTTTTTTCTATTACTGATTCACCCCCCCTCTCAGTAATACAACATCAGAGCAGTAAAGGAAAAGTAAAGGTTGCTTCGGTAGCATTACCTGGCCGGGGTTGCCAACCAAGGGACGTTACACCTATAATCTCAAAATTAAAGGAAATATGCTCTATCTCATCCTCCTCTTAGAAACAAGCATCTCCCCCATTGAAAACATGGATATGACTAGATACCTAATGTATAAGAAAAGGTTAAACAACATGGAAGACAAGAGGCTTCCTAAAATTGCTTCAAAATCGAGTCATAACCACCATTGACTCAAACGATGATGGCATAAAGATGTCTGATCTTGTATGAACTATTGGGGAATCATGGAAGACACCATTTTGCAGAATAAAGATACTATTAAAAAAATCATCAAATCAAAATTTAATGAGAAAATGTGGTGTGATAAAAAGTTAGACAAAAAAGGAAAATTAAGGTATTATAAGTATGTAATCAACCCTAATCTAGAAGATCAAAATTATCTATCTATTTTGTCAAGTGCAAAGAAAAAAATAAGCATTGCTAAGATAAAAATAAAGTCTCACGAGCTCCATAGTGAAACTGGGTGTTGGTCAATTCCTAAAACGCCATGGGATGAAAGAGTGTGTCACCTTTGTGACACTAAAAAGGTTGAAGATGAAAAACAC
>ML807739.1:120741-130948 GCA_009831015.1 Picea engelmannii | reverse complement strand
TTCTATAATCCTATGTTTTTGGATACCAAAAGACCAATAGAATAAGTATACAAAATGAAGCACAAATACGAAGAAGCTTAGCCGATGTCATCATCATTTCGCTCCTTCTGGAGATGGTGCATTCAGGTCCAGTGGTTCTGGAGCCATAACGGGGGAAGATGATGCATCACACTGCTCAATTTCTTCATTGATTGGTGGTTTTGATCCTTCCTGAGGTTGAATTCTCAATTCTTCAATTTGTAGACGGAGGGCATTACATTCATCCTTCAATTGTGAGATTTCTTGTCTCTGTTTCATGAATTCCTCTGTGACAGTGAGCAGGTGAGATGGCATGCCATTACATCTGATATGAAGGGTAAAAACCAAATTGTGAATGTCTTCCAGTTTTCTTTCAGGCTGTTGAGATTGTTGCGCCCACTTTCCTGATCTACGAGCTACCATTGTCGTTAGCTGAGTCCCAAACTCCCAGGAAAAAGAATCGAGGGACGAAAATTTGGGTGCATATGTGATGAACACAAAGAGTTCGAAAACACCCCGAAAGATGTGTTTGGCCATGTTGAGTCTCTTGTCGAGCCTAAATTCCATCCACACAATTTTTTTTTCCGCCATCTGCTGACCATTCTCGACAATCATGGATAGAGCCTACGACCATTCTGAGAGGACCTACGACAATCATGGATAGAGCCTACGACCATTCTGCCAGGACCTTGTCCCATCCCACATTGCAGAGAAGTCATGTTACAAGAAAGTAGATAAGACTGCTGCATCCAGATGAATCTATAATGTCATTGTGAGAATGAATGCTGATAACATGTTTGAGGAGGCGTGACATGTGTTAGCGTTGGAATGATTTACGTGCCATATACTTGTATGATGAGCCTTGAGTTGGGTTATGTGATCTCCTCAACATGTTTGAGGAGGCGTTACATGTGTTAGCATTGGAATGATTTACGTCCCATAAACTTGTATGATGAGCCTTGAGTTGAGTTAGGTTATGTGATGTGTTCTTGGGTGGGTGGGGAACATATTTACATAAACTTGTATGATGAGCCTTGAGTTGAGTTGGGTTATGTGATGTGTTCTTGGGTGGGTGGGGAACATATTTACATGCCATATAGTTGTATGATGAGTCTTGGGTTGGGTTGTGTGTTTTGATCTTGGGTGGGTGGGGTGTCCGTCACCTCGTCTTTTTTTATTAAATCCATGTGAATAATTCTTAAGGGGACTTAGTCCAACTAACTCAAGGAAGAATGAAATCTGTGGGGTGTCCGTCACCTCGTCCTTTTTAATTAAATTCATGTGAATAATTTTTAAGGGGACTATAGGACTTAGTCCAACCAACTCAAGGAAGAATGAAATCTATGTGAACAATTCTTAAGGGAACTGTAGGACTTAGCCCAACCAACTCAAGGAAGAACCAAGGGCATCCGACTTCCAGGAGTCGAATAGCTTGATTGGAAAGATTATCATCATCCTTATTGTTATATCTGAAAAGTGTGGAAGAAGTTGATAGTGTTAAAAGACTGAATTTCAAGGTGTATTCTGTTGATAATAGCACAAAGATGAATACTTTTAGATTTGCATGCTTGATTAACACTTTGGAATTGCCTACCACCATGAGGTCAATGATACCTTGTCCTTTTTCCAATTTCAATCCTTGGAGTAGTGCGTAATCCTCTACTTGATTGTTTTTGGAGTAGTGTGTAAGCCTCTGCTTGATTGTTTGTGGAGTTGGAGGTGTTAGGATAAACAAACTTCTTCCTTCATCAAGGATTGATTTGCAGGTTCAATGGCTTCTAGACAAGACTATTTGAACTCCACTCACTAGATTTCCTCCTCATGGAATTAAAAGATCAAATAGGAAGCTTATATATGTCCATGTGCTAAAAGGTTTTTCACTAGATTAAGGGCTCATCCTCAACTCAAGACCTTAGTTTTTAGGTTGAGATATTTTTTGCATGAACCATGGTTCCCTACATTCAATCCTTCAATGTACTCTCTCTCCACCACCCCATTGTGGGTATGACTCCCCAACTCACCTCTTCAGTTTTGGTTCTTTGAATCCTGAAAGGAAATTGGAAACACTACCAATAAACTTAATTTTCAAAGTGAAGAAACACAAATCATGAATATCACCACTTGTGCCCACATTTTCATTAACATAGACTTTTCTAAAGGGTTCTTGTGTAAAACAAATTTTGTATCCAAAGATTATGTCTAGGTCCAACCCCTACACTATGAGAAAGTCACCTTTTGTTGTCGATCCTATTTTGAAACATGTCATATTGTAGATCACTATCCTTCAATCGCTAAAGCAAGCAACCTTTCCAAGAAAAGCTAGAGGAAGACCACACAATGGTAGGTGGCATCAAACTAGCATCACCTCATTGACAAAATATTGTCTCCTATAGACCCATTGCCTTCAACTCTCATGCCCATCTCCTCGAATAGAAAGGTTACATTCATAAAAGAACATCCCAAGCAGGAGCAAGCAAAAAATACTATAGTGGTCTCATTGTCCATTCCAAGGATGCTATAAACAACTCTTACGCTTGCAATAGGCTTGTAGTAGGGCCTAAATTCTCCGAATAAGGTAGATTCATTAAGGTAGACTCATTGAGTGACCTGACCACAAACACAAAGTTTTAGATTAAAATCATTATTAACCCAACAACAGAGGTGCTACAATCCCATCAATATAGCTGACATGCATAATTGATCAATGATTGAGAATCAACCTATCCCTTAAAAATCCTTAACATGGACTTGCTCGCAATGATGGAACATGAAACTCTAGTAACACAAAAGTTAGACAAAAAAAATAGTTGATAATGAGAATGAAAAAATAGTTGATAGTGAGAATGAAGTTGAATCATAAAACCTACAAACATAAACAATGCCTTTCCAAAACAAGTGTTGCATTACAACTTCGTCCTTGCCGAACAAGGTTGAAAAAATATAAGTTCACTATGTATTGTTGTATAGCCAAAAGCATTTTAGGAAAATCGAATTAGGAAAATCAAATTTGAGCATGGTTGACTGGAATTAGGCAAATCAAATTTGAGCATGACAACCATGCTACTTGTGAGATTTTAAAATTCAATGAAATAGAGCTAAGGAACCTCAAGTAAATGAGGCAAAATTTACTAAGTGCTTAGAGTGAAGATTTATGAAATTCCCACAAGAACCACTAAGTTTACCTCAATAAGTTAACCTTAGAACAATTATAGCTAAGAGATACAATACATCCATTTAATATAATTATAATCTACATAAAATACTTGCACCTGGCACTACCATGATACAAAATTTCCTAAAAGCCATTTAACAAAGCCCCATGAGTCTTGATTGACCAACAATCTACAAGATATATGTATTAAGTCTTGATTGACGAACAACCTACAAGATATATGTATTAACAGTTAAATTTTAATATAGTAAAACTTATGTTTCACTAGTAAACTTATGAATCTCTCAAAGCATTACCTTTTGAGCTGGACATGGATTTATTTCTAGCACTGACATTAGTGTTGAAAAGTTTGGTTTACACTCTAATGATTACATTGTTATAAATATTTAGGTTTATATTTTACCAATATCTTGATTTTACATAGCATCCGTCAATTTCCACTTTAAATTAGAATAAGTAGGTGACAGGGTGTTAGATTTAGTGTAGAAAAGTGTAGAAAGCGGCATATGGTTTTCAGTTTCCAATGGTGGTATCTAAGATGATTAGAAACAACAAGTGCACATGCAAATAATGGACAAATTCCTCTTCTTGCATTTTGTAAAATTACCCTTTCTGTCATTTATAGATCTTAGACAACTTGTACAAACTATACATACATTCACAGCCTGGTTGGAGTGATATTTTTTTAAATAGCATAAATGGGGATTAAAATCACGAAGATATGTCAACCTAATATTTTTTAGGATTTCATGGTCAACCTAATCTATTTTAGGATTTCATGGTCATCTTGGTTGACAAAATGTTTCAGTTCACAGAACAAAATACAGTTAATTTTCTTTTCAATTTCATAGTGAGCTTGATTGCCAAAGTGTTTCAACTGTCTAAAGATCAAAATTACTCAATTTCCTAGTATAAGATTGTCTATTAGACTCAAAACATTAGAATTTCATTGGAATGCATTCAATTAAACTACTCAGAAATTCATATCCACAAAAAGCAAAAACAACAACATAAATTAGGCTACTCCTAAAATAAATTAGGCTACTCCTAAAATCATGATAAAAGAAAATACAAAATTAGATTTAAAAAACTAACTTTTTCAATAAAATTACTTCAGATTAAATAACACTAACATATATCTATTTTAATCTATAATCGTTTAATAATGAAAATCCCATCACTACTTACTAAATCTGAGTTCATGTAAAAAGCTTGTCTAGAATTTAATTTTATTTACCCTACTTTAAAGTACAAGAAGAACTCTAAACACATTTAAACAACAATTTATATCAACTTTTATTTAAATGACCATTTATGTGAACATTCTTTCATGCAACCATGTCTCTAAACATGGTTGAACAACAATTTATCTTAACAATTATAAATATTGTGAATTTGCAAAAACACTCTACATAATGAAAATAAATATAAAATGACTGTTAAGCAATATTAACACCATAAACATTTATTTAACTGAACACTTTTATAAACATTTATTCAGGCAAACATTTATTTCAGACTATTAAAAACCAAAAATAAAACCAGTTTTAAGAAGTTTTCTTAATCTTGAAACTTCCTAGATTGAAATTCAAAATCCAAGGTTAAGAGGAAGACCTGGTTTTTTTACCAAGTTTAACGAAGCATCATAGCTACAAGAAAAGAACATTTACATGACAACAATCTTGTTATAAGACCAGTAAACAGCGTGCTGATATTCAAATCAGCACGTGACTCTGGAAAAACCTCTCACGTCATGATTATTTAAACAGGAAATAGGAAGAGCAAAAATAAATGGTTATTAAAGATTCAAAAAGCAAGCTGATATACCTAATTATTAAGAAGAAGGCATACCAAGGCATACCAAGGACTAATAACAATACAAATGAGAAAGAATTGAATGAGGTAAATAATATTCTGGTCGATTTTGAGTCTTGACTTCGACCACATTTACGCTGGTGACATTTCAATTTGAATTATATTTCTTATAACACACATGTACCCTTCAAGGATAATACTACCTCATCCCAAGAGTTTGGAAAAATAATGCCACCCAACTCTCTATCGACCAATGCCATTGTCAACCAAATGTTAGTCCTTATTGAGTGGATGTATGAACAAGCATCAATGTAGAGATGATGTTGATAGTTCTACTTTGATGACTCGATTATCCCAAGACTGCTCCACCATTGAGCACTTGGTACTGAACGACATAAGGACTATGCCAGATCTTGTTTAAAGGCTGAAGTCACCATGCGTGATGTCATTTTGGAAAAATGTTTCAAACATACAAACAAGTCTAGCTTTTCTTTCATGATAAAAAAGGTGTGCTTCATTGAATGAATGTTCCTGCTTCTATCAACAAACCAGGACAATCGTTTGGGCAGTTAGCAGAGCATACAAGTATGCAGTGTTCACTTAGAGATAATTTATTATTTTTCTGATAAGAAAAGTATTATTTTCTGACACTATTTGACACCACCTACCTTAAAAGTTTTCCAGCAAGTGTCCGAAAACTTATGTGAATCTCAGGCAGCATAATTGTTTTACGATCAATAGTGGACTAAAAGACAGCAACATCACTTAAATTAATGCAATCAATGCATCTGATCCTATGGTTTAAATTTGAGTGGTTAAAATGATAATAAATTCAGGGGACAACTTGAACATTTTCAAATACGACAACATGCTAATTGTTGTGGCTCTCTAATTTGTCTTTATAAACTGCATGCAAATCACCTATCTATCTATAAATCCATAAACCAGGGTAGAACACGTCACCTATCTATCAATAAATCCATAAACCAGGGTTGAACTATAGGGCTTGGAAATCCAATGGCCATGAACTGAGTTGCCTAAAACTTTCAGACGGAAAGCTACAAAGCCCTTAAAACCATGGAAGGCCCTATCAATAAATTTTTTTATTTGTTGATAGCTGAATATGCAATGCAAAGAGAGGAAGCAGATGATCTATTATTTTGAACTAAAAAGCCACACAACTAAAAAAATATTATTTTCAATGAGGGCTTGCTTTAGATGGTAAGGCAGTGTGTTTGATAACCCCACCAGGATTCAAATTCCCCGGAGACATGTTTCGCCCTTGTGAGCCGTCTAACCCATGCAAGCGGGCCGGTTAGGAAGACATCTTGTAACAAAGAAGAAAAAAAGTAGTATGAGAAGAACCATATCCGAGATCTTGAACCACAACTTTAGCTTGAAAAGAAACATGAACATCAGTGAAAGAGGGAGAGCTGAATATACACTCAGAATGCAAAACATACTTTCCGAAGGACAAGACACCCCTTATGAAAAAATATGACGGCTCAAAATCCACATGATCCACTACATTTCGAAAACTGAGCAAGATAGGCACGATAAAAAAATCCTAATAGAAATTTAAGACCGCAGGTCTGAGATTCAAAACCTGGGTCATTACACCATTTCACAGTCCAATAGAACAAAGGTTTGAACAGAGAGCAGATAAACACATGATCACATTAAAATAAATGAAGGATGAATACGAATAATAATTGAGAAATTACCGTGAATCGAAAGTCCATTAAACAAAAAGATCATACCTTTCCTTTGTGTTCCAAGGATTTCTCTTTGTAAAAGTTTGTCCCAATCATCTGTGATATTTCCAATAAGAGCAGAACATATATCAGATGGAACTGCCATTAAACAGTGCTTACTCCACTCTACATTTCCTATTCAAATATCAAACTGATATAAGCCCGGTATATTAATTACCTCCCCAGCTCTTTTTGCGACCTCCACCGCAGAAGAAAGAAATCCACTCAACTCGTCTGAATTACATACAATACATCAAATCAAATCACTCCCAAGTGCAACCAAAATATCTGATCAAATGAACAACCGCAATGGTGTTAAATATATTGTATCCTCAACAGACTAACCGTACACTGCCAGCTGTACTGGACAGTTGTACTTTCTATTTCTGTCTTGCTTGAGCATATATAAGCTCAACTATTTCCTGTTGTTTGTAACTCTTCAGAACTCTTCTATACTTCTTCATACATTTGAATATACTATTCTTTTCTCTCTGCATTTCTCTGTCCTTCACAATTTATCATGGTATCAGAGCTACAGCAGTAAGCCTCTTCACACAGTCGGGAGAGCAACTCGATCCTCACAGCGTAGAGCCTCACAGATCTTGAGAGCACGCATCACAGACTTTTCACAAGGTTTGGAAAGCTGTCTGCAATACTCTTTAAAGATTGCCGTAAGAAGCTTGCGGAGGAAGCAGAGATAGCAGGAGAAGAAACTTTAAAGAAACCTGCACAATTTTTTTTCTAAGAACCGTCAAAGATTGACGCAGAAGAGCTGCAGAATGAAAGAAGCTTAAAGAACTTGAAGATTTCGCTTCTATTCGTTAAAGATTCAAGCAGAAGGCAGAATTGTTTAAAGATTCTAGGAAATCGCTCTCATCAGTCAAAGATTCAAGCAGATCACGAAGAAATCGCGAAATTCTCTCAAATCATTGAAAGATTCACGAATCTTTCTTCCACAGGTGTAAAGAACGCATCTCAGGCGCAAAGAACAACCATTGAAGCCATGAAATTCGTCCTGCGAACAGTTCCAAGGCGGGAAACCAGACCAGAAGGGACGAGGAGAGCGCGGAAAAAGGCGAAAGAATTTCAGCCGTCAAATCTTGAACACAGGCCCGACAGCCGTTAGATCAACAAGAAGTTGCACAACGATTAGTAGTGTGGAGCGCACAGGAGGTTTTTTCACTTGAGAAATCCCGACGTCATCTTGATCGTTCATCAAGAGACACGTGGCGAGATCCTATTCCATCGCAAAATCGGGAATCGGGAGTTGGACGAGCGAAAGAATCTGCTCTTCAAAAACTCCGATACACGAAATCGCGAAATACCGAAACGATCACAGCCGTCCATTTCAGAGGACAGGTGGCAGCAGATCAACGCATCGTCATATCGGCATTTCGGAGTTCGGGGTTTCAAGTTGTCAAAGAAATTTGACATCGCAACTCGCGAAATCACGATACACGATATAGCGATACGATCTCAGCCGTCCGTTTGTCAGGACACGTGGCGAACATCGTAGCGCCCGTCGGCAAATCGGTATTCGGGGTTTCAAGCTGTCAAAGAAATTTGACATCGCAACTCGCGAAATCGCGATACGGAAAATCCCGATCAGATCTCAGCCGTCCATATCTCCTGGACATGTGGCGGACATCGAGGGCACCGTCAGCGTATCAACATTCGGGGTTTCACGTTGACAGAGATTTGGCGCATCGCAAGTCGCAAAATCCCGAGGCTGAATCAGGACCGTCCATTCTTCAAGGACGCGTGGCGCAAATCCGGCGACTCAGAAAAAGTCCCGAAGAGGAAAGCGCCATCGGCACATCGGGATTCAGGAAATCGCGAAACCTGAGAACAAGTGATCGGGTTTCTTTCCAGTGAAATCCCCAACGCAAATCTGAGCCATCCATCTTTCAAGGACACGTGGCAAAGATTGAAGCCTTCGGGAAAAGTCCCGATAAGCGAGTTCATCGGCTTTTCGGGATTCGACATTTCGCGGATCCTGCAGACAAGAGGTCCGGGACACATCATATCGCGAAATCGCGAGGAGAGATCACGACCGTCCGTCTGCTGGGACACGTGGCAACAATCAACGAAATCGGGAAAAGTCCCGAAAGGAAGCACGCCATCGGAAAATCGGTGATCGCGAAATCGAGGAGGCAAAGAACCTCGACATCAAAAATCGCGAAATCCCGATTCACGATATCCCGATACGATCTGGACCATCCGATCAATGCATGATCTGGATCATTGAAAAGTTGAAAGGCTATTTTTCGCATTTCGGCGATTTGAAAGCCAAAGGAATGGGAAAAGCCCGTAGCGCTTACACAAGGCGCGTGGTCACATTGCAAGGAGACCAAGGGCCCTCTAAAGCCCGATAAGCTCCCATCGGCAAATCGGCGTTTCTAAGATCGGAGGAAAATACAAATTTTTCCCTCTCTTTTTCCTGCAAATTTTTTTTTAAAATGGCGTCGACTAGCAATCTCGGCCCAACTCAGGGTCTGATTCTTCTTGGTAAGAATTATGAATTCTGGTCTCTTCG
Organism: Picea engelmannii; assembly: GCA_009831015.1. Lineage (NCBI taxonomy): Eukaryota > Viridiplantae > Streptophyta > Pinopsida > Pinales > Pinaceae > Picea > Picea engelmannii. Next base: position 121,653 of record ML807739.1, on the reverse strand, counting down.
AATGAGGTCGTTCTTGCAAGCACAAGAGTGTTGGGAACCAGTGGATCTTGGCTATGTAGAACCAGATCCAGCAGCCCTCACTGCCATGACAAATGCGCAGAGAATTGCTCAGGCAACGCTGAGGACAAAAGAAAACAAAGCAAAATTTTGGATTCGGAATTCTGTGGATGATTCGATTTTTTCGAAAATCACAGGCGCTGGTACTTCCAAACAGGCCTGGGACATCCTCAAAATGTCCTAACAAGGAAATGACAGGGTAAAAACAGTTAAACTGCAGTCTTTGTGGACACAATTCGAGACTCTCAAGATGACAGAGTCCGAAACTGTAGATCAGTTCATGACCAGAGTCATGGGCATAGTGAACCAGATCAGACTCATTGGTGAAACCATCACTGATCAAAGAATAGTTGAGAAAATTCTCAGAAGTTTACCTAGGAAATTTGAAATGGTTGTAACAGCCATCCTTGAATCCAAGGATTTGTCAAGTTTTTCCATAGATGAACTAATTGGTTCTTTGGTGACACATGAGACGAGACTACATCTCACAGATGAGTCAATCTCAAATGCCTTCCAATCTCAATTCTCATTCAAAAGAGGGAAAGGCAGAGGAAGAAGTAGAGGAAGAGGGAACACTCAGGGTATCCCTCACAACAGTGGAGGAAATAGACAACAATATCCCACTCAGAACTTCCAAGGTCAAAGAAATCAACAATACAATCAACATCAGAATTTCCAGCCTCAAAGAGGCTGAGGGAGAAGGTCGACTGACAAATCCAGCATTCAATGTTTTTATTGCAAAAAGTATGGGCACTATGAATCTGAATGCAGGAAGAAGCAGGCAGATCAGCTCTCAGGCAGAGCACATGTGTCAAATCACACAGGAGAAAACTCAGGAGGTATGTTTCTCTCATG